>VDFB02257800.1:0-97114 GCA_007258455.2 Sequoia sempervirens | reverse complement strand
ATTATAATCTTCCTAAAAAGTATAATTTTAAATAAATTTAATTTGATTATTATATTTATTTTTTATTTCCCGTGAGTGTAGGGTTTTCACCGAAAATCAAGCTCTTTGTTCTACATGTGGAAAAATAGCAGGTTATTAACAAAAAAAATTTAAAAATAGTAGTGCACCAGATATTGAAGTCCTTGATCCAAAAAATTAAAAAAAAAAGAGTTTAGATACATACAAAAAAAGTTACGCGTTATATGGTCGTGCTATGTCTGAATTATAATTGGTTTGAATTTGAAACTTGATTAAAGAAAAAATATTATATAAAAGACCATCTAACCAAGTGGAAGCACTAGATATCATAGTTGCAAATGTAAATTCAAAATAATTAGAATTTTATCCTTCATGGAAAAAAGGTTATGCGTTATACGGTGAGCGTCACTCTTTTAAAATGTTGTTTTATGAAAAAAAACTAATTTTTGAGGGAGATGGAAAAGAAGTGCAATCTGATTCCAAAATTTTTGAAAAAAATATATTTATAATCTATAGACAAAATTTCACAAAAGTCTAGTTTGCATCATCTTCAAATTCCTCATGGTTTAGCTGCTATAGGTGCCAAAAAGTGAAGATTTAGTTAAAAAAAAATATTTCAGTGTCCAGTTTGGCCAAAAATTGTAAGCCACTATTGTGGGATCACCTCATAGGACATCCACATATTGATCTTGTTCATTGTATGTGAAAGGAAAAAAACTATCCAAAGGTACAACATCAAGTTCCAAACTAGGACAAGGCTATCTAACTCCTTGCCCCCACTAAGTGCGGGACAAGGATGAACCAAGATAGGTTGTGAGATTTGTAATGAATGTAAAACATGTAATAGTGATTATGATATGATCCTATAACTCTTACATGGAAAGGAGAAAATTTCATTTAATTTATATCCAATTATGTTGTCATAAGAAATGTTAGGAGGAGAAAAATCATAGTTCAATATGAACTATAATGCATGACTCTCACCATTAAGATACCTAGGAGTTCTATGATATGCACAATAGTTCATGTTCTTAGGCTTGTTGCTTCTATTGGGAGGTGGCAGTTTAATCCATCCTAGATGAAGAAGTTGTTCCATTTGTTGTTCAATTTATGTTTTAGTATGTAGGAATGACAACTCTTTGACTTTATAAAGTTTATATTTTTTACTTATTTGAGAAGCCTGATGAGGTGGATTCGAAGGAGGACCTAAAATGATCCTATCATCCTTGTGAGGGATTTGTTCATTATAAAGGAGGACACTTGTTTCCTTAGAAGTTGTGGAGGGAGAACGATAAATTGATATCCTAGTCATTTAGTATCTTTAATTGGGATTTGTTCTAACAACTTGTGAATCTCATGCTCATTTGTTGTGTCACATCCTTGTTTAGCTAAGATATTAAAGTGTTGGCCATAAGTCTCTTCTAGATTGATGGGTGTGTTGGTCACTTTATTAGTGTAAGATGGATGAATATGCACTTGGTTAGAGGAACTAGGTACACTCATGGTTGAAGGTTTAGGCTTGGTTTGTGATTGAATATCATGATGTAAAAGAGAACAAATATCTAAGGATGTATTATTCTCAAGGTTTTCAGGACAATTGTGAATGAAATTATGCATGCTTTCTATAATACCCCTCATGTTGTTCTTTGGACTTGATACTTATGTGGTTTTGCTTGATACTTTGAGACTTTGGTAGTTACTGTTTGTTGGTTGGATTGGTGGATTGGATAGTTTAGACTGCTTGATGACTATGCTACTTTATTTTATGACATGGATAGTATGATATGACATGATGGTTACAATTGATTTGGTAATGTTTAATTTGATGCAGTAGTATATTATAATGCAATAGATTAGTAATTATTCTATGATGATATGATGTGATCAGTTTATTTTAGCAATGTTACTTTATATTTAATGTTGTAATTGTTAGTATAGTTTTTGTGAGGGGATAGTGTAGCACCACTCGTTTACGAGTGCCCTGCTACGCTGCAATTCCTTCTCACGATATGATGTTTTGATTATATATATACATGTTACTTGACGTTTGTTGGTATGCAGGAATTACAGGATTAAAGTCTCGATTCCACCTGTTTCGAGGGGACAGTGCAAGCATTAAATTAACCCAATGGGTACAATGTTGAAAAAGGGAGTTGATAATGAAGTGTCCCCATCCCAAGTTCGTCATCCTGTTGTGAGTTTTGTGGTGTCATGATTGAGGTTTCTTCCTTGTCTTTGTGTAGTTGACTATTGATTAATGATTTTATTTATGGTTAGTGGTTATTTAATTAATCTTTGTTTCATAAGATTAATTAATGTTGTGTTAATTAATTGTAAGTTATTAAAATGTTGAATTTTAAATATATTGTAAATTTAAAAGTTATTTAATTAATTAAAAGTGTGAGAAATTAATAATGATGCCGATAATTATATATTATATTTTTCCTAATATTAAATTAGAAAATCTTGTGTGGATAATATCTTGAGAAAATAATTAATTTTTAATTAAAATTGTAGATAAGTGTGTACTTTTAAAAAGCAAGAAAAGAACCAATGAATGGAGAGGATTTTTGAGAAAAAAAATGAAGAGATTTATTGATTTTTATTTTATTTTTATTGTGAGAGAGTTTTAGGGACACAATGGTTTTTTCTAGTTTTTGTCTGTAAAAGAAAAAAAAAGTAGTTTTTTGTGCTTCTAGGTAAAAGAATTGTTTTGAAGAAAAGATGGATTCAGAAGAGATCCGAAGAAAGGAAAATTGAGAAGAAACTGTAGAGGGGATTCTACTTGCAAAGAGGAAGAAAGCTATTGTGTTTGGATTCTACATCGAACGAAGGACTCCAGGTTCCCTAAAACCTATTGTTTTCTTCTTTTTGATTCGGAAAACAAAATCTTGTCTACCATGTTTGAAAATTAAATACTCTATTTTTTGAACTTAGAGGTTTTCTGTGATTGAAAATTATTGTTGTTAAACCTTTTAATTTTTCTGTTGAAAACTATAGTTAAATCTTCTGTAGTTCGTTAATAAAATTTGGTTAAGAAATTATTGTTTTGGAAATGAAAATCATTTTTATTATTAGGTTGATTTTGCATGCCCAAATTAAATTGTGTCTAATATAAAATAGATTTTTCTTTGTATTTGATTATAATTTATTGATAAATATATATATATATACATACTTATGTACATATATATATATATATATATATTTTACAGAAGCAAATATATCTATGAATATCTAAATGTATATAAAATATATATATATACATATTTTATTTTGTAAATTATAGGTTTGTGTAAATTATCAATATTTTGATTCCTGTGAAAGAAATTAAATTATATTTAAATTTTCAAATCTCTTGTTTTGACGATAGATTAAAATCTATATATATTAAATAAAAAATATATATATGTATATTAAACAGTATTTATACCTATGTTTTTCTTTGAAAAGGATACACTATAAAAATATATATATATAAAAGAAATTTTTTATGAAAAAATTATATATAAAATTTGGGGGGGGAGTGGTTGGCAAGTGTCGTACCACCCCCAACCCCCGTACTAGCCGCATAGAGCCACACCTGACTGCGCACATCAACCGAGGGTTGTTGTACGCAGTCGAGTGGGGCTATGACCCTGCCCACCCTGTGGTACGTAGTACCATAGCCGGTGTGGGGAGAGGCGTACTTTATATTAATGGTTATATATTTTTTGAAATTCATTTTTTTTAATTAATTCAAATTCGTTTCATTTGATGTTGATTTATAATATATTTTTTATATATTTATAATATACATATTCATAAAAATTGCCTTTATAATACACAGTAACTTAACAAACACACACACACACACACACACACACACACACATATGTGTGTGTGTGTGTGTGTGTGTGTGTGTGTGTGTGTGTGTGTGTGTGTGTTTGTTAAGTTACTGTGTATTATAAAGGCAATTTTTATTATATATTTTAAATGCATAAATTTGAATATATGTTTTAATTGTATATATATATATAAAGGGATTTTATATGATGCTCAAGAATATGAATAATTATATCATTTTATATGTTACAATGTTATAATGTAATCAAGGAAATTAGAGATAAACTATGTGTTTCTAATTAAATTAAATTGTCTCGAGTAAATAATTTATTTATTTGATGAAATTTGTTGTTCATTGTAAATTGTTTTATGGCATTGTTTTGTGTATTGGTTACTCTTGAGATTATTCATTTAATTAATTTTGATTTTCTTCTATTTGGGCTTATGTCGCATGGGGAACCCTAGAGTTAATTTATCTTGTTATAGGAACTTAAGATATTGTTAAGGACCTCCAGAGGTGGGGATACTGATGTGTATTTGTGATCTCGTATTTTGATGCTTGGCCTATGTTTTGACTATGGTTGTGATTTTATTTGCACTTGGATTGTACCATTGTGTGGATGTTGTTCACGTGTTCTTGGGTGAGATGGTTATGCCTTGCAGATGTTCCATTTGATGGTTCAATAATTATTGTTGGTACAATCATTTTGCATTGGATATTTTGTGTTGAGTGTCTAGAGAGAGTGACTCTAAGTGGGGGCCAACACACAAAGGGGCTGTCAGGGTAACCCACATAGAGTTAGAGTAATCAGTGATAACCTAAGTAATTAACTATGGGTGGATGGTTAAACATTAATAAGATAATCGTGATGCCTTGTCCGCCTGTTAGTGCTATCACAAACTAAAGGGGACTGAGAAGGTCATGGTTGGCAAGATCGTTGCGTTGTCTTCACGAGAGGTTAATGATTCCACATGAGTAACCCTATGGAGCGGTGCCTTGAGATAGGCTATCAGGGGAACCATAGATGGAGGTAGCATCTTGAACTAGGTTGTCTGGATAATCCATGTATAGATGGAGGCAACACCTTGTGATAGGTTGTCTGGATAATTCATGTGAAACCATGTGATGACACTCTCCTCTAGCATTCCATTTGTGTTGTTTTATTGAAGTCCTCTGGAAGTAGTCTTTTGATATTATGAATTGATATTTATTGATGATGTTTTTCGTGACTTATTGTTGTAATATTTGGAAGTGGTCTATTGTTATGTCTGTTGGTGAATGATTGTTGTTTAGTTTTCTATGTTATTTTGATATTATGTTATCTTGTCTGGAGTTAGTCTTGTGTTACTGTTAGATGTGATTGGTTAGGGATCCTTCCTTGTCTACTCCCAGCATGGGGGTGGTTGGGTGGAATGTGCTACGCACCCCGTTGGGTTCCCTTTGGATGCAAGTGTTATATTCAATGCAAGGTTTTGGTAGATGTTGTTGATCCAGGATTCATATGTTCTAGATGTGTATGTTTATACTTCAGATGTATCTCTCCCACATGTGTTGGGAAGACCTTGATGTAATTTGTTTATATGTTCATTATGGTGTACTATCATATTTATGTAATGTTTATTCATACCATGTGATTCATTCTTGCACTATCATTTGTAAACCATGTTAAGTTGTGTTGTATATGTAGACATATATACTTTATATCTTTATGATTCATATATTTTCATATGTATGTATGGTTTCATTTGGTATATTCACATCTTTCTTGATACCGTGAATGAATGTTTAAATGATGTCATGAATGAATGGATTTATGTAATGGTATATTTAATGTTTAATCTATTATCTTTTTTATGGGTTAGTTTAGTAATGTCACCTCGTGTACCCCAAGGGATTTAGTTGAGCAAATTAGAACATTGTTATGTTGGAATACTTAAGTACATTTATTATGTTCTTTTAAAAAATAAATTGTTGCATTTTTATTTGTTCCTTTGGGGTTGCGCGATGGGGCGTTACACTTTCATAATCTTTACCTAAGATGTCAACTTCACAAGGAGATTCACTAGGGGTTGAATGAGCATGATTGGGTTCTATTGTATTAGGATATTTACCAAAAAAATGACTTGAGACATCAACTAAAGATGTTAAGGGATTTCATATATTACCAATGCACATGTCCAATATGAATGAATGAATTGAAATGCAAAGAGACTACAAAATTTCAAGTTTGAAGCAAGATAATTTTCTAATTATGCTATGCAAAAGCATAAAAATGATGTCTTTTAGATGTGATTTTGAATTCAAAAAATGTAGTAAATTTGGCAAATTAAGCTTAATGTGAACAATTTCAGAAAATATAAATTCTAGAAACCAAAACAACAGACTAAATACAAAAACACGAAATGGAGAAATAGTGTTTTTAATCCTCAAAAATTTAGAAAAAGCCCTAATCATGGAATCATTCGCCTATGGGAGAATGGTTCTTACTTTAGGGCTTTTAAAAATTCATTTATAGGTTTCTGAGGTGATTTGTATGGTTTTTAGATTTTGGTTTCAGACAATAGGTTATATTTTCAGATTTCTATAAAACAAGGTCTAAATGTAAGTGCAAAATAGTGCTAAATGACAAGCAAGAAAACCTAATTTGAGATGCAATTTTGATTTAAATGACTGAACATGCAATGTTATGTATTTACACTATGTAAAATGACTGAGATTGTTGAATTGTTCATATTTTAAAGAATGCAAAAATACAAACCTAAAACACTAAATAAGATTCAAATCAGTGCAAGTTAAGAACCCTAAATAAGAGGGGTTATGATGCACCTATTTCTCACTGTTTCATTAGGAAATGGGATCCCCACAATGAATTGATTATCAACCCTTAGGTGAATCAATCCAATGTGAGAAACTTCATATTTCCTTATGTTTGAAGGATGAGGGTCAAGGTCAAACAACACTTTGGGGAGAAAAACTAAAAATACCAAATCAACTTCAAAATGCAATCTAACACTTGAAACAACAATATTAAACTAAATATTATCAAAACCAAAAAGTAGATTGCAGAACTAAGAAGGGTATAAATGTGTTTACTAGTCAACAAAATACAATTTCTAAAGGTTGATTGGGTCTCATTTTCCCATGGGTGAATGGGTCTTTTGTCAAGGCTACAACTTTTGGTAGCCTCTAATGTTGATTTGTAGCATTTGACTTGTCTAAGTTTTAGTGTCAAAAATTAAAAAATTAGATTTGTAGATGAGATTCCATGGTTTGATAGCTTTTACAACTTTTGCAACTTTGACAACTTTTCAATCTCACACTTCAAAAGGTCTTCAATCCTTCTTCATCCTTAATTTGTACACACACATGAGAGAATTTTTTTTTTTGGTTGAATGGGGATTTTCCTTGGTCTAACCCTATTTTGGTAATCAAACTGTAGACATGCGAACTCGACATCATGAATTCCCCATATTTAATTAAATCATATTCGTCCATCAATTAAATAAATCAAGTTTATTTGATTCATCTCCTAAGTTATCTCTTTAATCAAATAAATCAAGTTTATTTAATTAATCTCCTAAAGTCATCCATTTAAATTAAATAAATTAATCGTTAACATTAACATCATCCTCTTTGATTAAATAAATCAAATCTTTATTTAATTAAATCTAAAATCATTTTCTTCTCATTTTGATTTATTTTAATCCTAAAATCTAAGTTGAAATTCAAAATCACCTAATCTCCTATTAAATTAATCAAATCCCTATTAACTTAATCCTAATCACCTAAATCCTCTATATTTTGCAACTTGCACCAATAAATCATTTCTTTGATTTAATAATTCCCTAATTACTTTCAAAATGACATCAAAAAAGGGAATATTCCTCCAAGTTTGAAAATCCCTCCAAATGTCTTGTCCTCCAACATGGCATTAAATTCTCTTACATTGTCTCTTACATGTCTCCCGCTTGGCATTTAAGACTCTTTCTTCTCCCTCCAACAAGCCATCTTTTGAATTTCAAACCTCCCTTTCTTTGGCACATTGATCAAAATGTGCAAAACCTTCATCCTCTCACATCTTGACAAGTGGCATCTTGTCATTGGCTCGTGTGTCTTTTGCATTCTTCCATCCTTCTTGTTTATAAATAGAGGCCTCCTCTATTGTATTAATCCTCCACAAGTTTCTCATCTTGACTCCACAACTCAAAAACTTGATCACTTATCATCTTGCATCTTCATCATATATGGAGCTTATAAAAAATGTGTTGGGAAAGGGATATTTTCCACATAAAAATAGCACCAATCCCTCTATAAAATGTTGGTTGGATAATTTGAATAATTTTCTATTGTGTTTTGCTTGCTTTCGTGCTTTGTTTTCATTATTCTTGTGTTCAAATGAATTTTATAGGGAGTGGTTTATTTCAATTTACTAAAAATTACTAATGTGGTATGTTTTATATGTTGTAAGTGACAATAAATTCACCTCTCACATTTTGGCACCCACCGTGGTTTGAATAACTGATCTATCATAATATTAGCTTTACTTGTAGAGTATGTGCAGGATCATGATGGGCCAAAAAGTGACAATATGATGGGTATGTGGTTGATGACTATTTTTTAAGCCAAAATTGATGAAATAAAAGAGTTTTTAAAGGAGATTATCATCTTTCCACTAATATAAATTATACTTTACTTTGAATTTATTAAGTAATTATTATTCATTTTCTATTCAAATTCATAACTAAAGTCCTTATTGATAGGTCGATTGAAAACCACATCAATAGCTTTCAAAAAATATCACATTTTTGAATCCAAAACATGTGTCACATCTCTATACCTCGACATACTATAGGATTAAAAAAAAGAAAAATTGAATTTCATGAAGTTTTCACCAAGTTAAGGTGGTCGACATATGATTTTATATTTTTAAAAAGTTGTAATAAAAAAACTTCCATACCAATTATTTCCATTGGAAAAAAATTACAAAAAATATGCATCACATTGGGGCATGAGTCCTCTACTCTTATATCTAAAATCTTATTAAATAATTTATCATTTTATTGTGATTAGGTGGGTCGACAAAACACTCTACTTCTTATTTTTTTCCAACAGAAATTTAAGTACCACGACAATTTAAACAATTTCACCAAATAGATTTTTTTTTTTTTTTTTTTTTTTTTAAACATAGTAGTTTAGAAACTACATTCAATTTTCTACAGATTCTATTTTTACATATTTTTGAAATAATATAGATAACCTATTGAAATTTTAATGTCAAGTTGCCTAACTCTGATTTTTTTGAATTTTTTGCCACTTAAGGGCCTATTTTTTCCATGATGATCCTGCACATACCCTGTAGCTTGTTTTGTGGAATTATCTTTCATTATTTATACGCTGATATGTTAATACCATTGTCTCTTCCCATTCAAACTAGTTATAGCTTGTTTGGGTATAAAGTCGTCTTATCAGTGGAATCAATTTTTGTGCTTTGATAGTAATCTATCATTCTATTAATGAATTCTTTTATTGGTTAAACTACGCCTGACTAACAAGTGTAGAAGAAGTTAAAGCTTTTTAATAGACTTAATAACTAATCGATCTCTTTATGCTTTGGAATTGTCTTGTTTATGCCTACACATCATGCCTACATCTAGTAATGAATGCATTCCATTAGCTTGCCGCCTGCAAATCATAATTTCTTGAAGCTTTTTATTGTTTTCTTTTCAAGCTAAGTAATTAAATCCATCGCCTTGCATACCCTTGACTTGGGCTTAGCGGCTTCGTCTACTGGAGTTATGCCCTTAGACTCGGGCTTGGCACATACATTTAGTTTTAAGGCATTTGGTGGCCATGTCCTCATTCATTCATCTCTATCTACCAAATACGATTCATTTGAGCATTAACTCAGACATGTAGAGGGATTACATGAAAGGAATTCACAAGGATTCTTCTAGTTTCCACGCAGCTTCAATGTTGCCCTAGTAGTTCTTTCTAGTGGTAAAGGTAGATGAGATTAGATGACTATTTAAATGAATTGGCACAAATTATTTTCTAAGCTCTTTTACTTTAGAATGATAGCAACCCGTAGCATTCCATAGACAAGAATACAAATGATAGGAAAGAACGAAATTATACTATGAGTTAAATATTGTTCTGACTAGCCATGAATAAATGTTATTTTATATTACACTAATCACGATGAATCCCTAGAATACGTGGATGTTGATACCCTCCTGGTGGAGATTGACGCAAATTCCAAAAACATATATGACTGATGGTACTCACCAAATAGAGGAGTTGTTTTCCATGATTCAGTATTTGAATCACATTTATTTTGATGCCTCGACTTATTTAAGAAGCCATGACTTAGGAGCTACCCTTGATTCACTATGCCTTCTTTAATTGATTCTTTGATTTATGTAGTGGATTACATCTCTCACTATATTTTATGTTGATGGAAATAGATTCTTTCAAATTTGTCGTTGTGTGGCACGACAGAGCCATTAATGGAGCCCACTAATTTATGTAGTGGATTACATCTTTCACTATATTCTATGTTGATGGAAACAAATTCTTTCAAATTTGTAGCTTGGTGGCATGAGAGATACATTAATGGAGCTCGTACGTAATTTAAGTGACTATATTTTACATCTTTCATAGAAAAATTCTTGATTCAAAAAAAAAATAATCAATGCTCTTGCACGAAAAAGAAAAAACTGCCATTTTCCTACTTTTTGTAGCTGTTCAATTCGTTACCACTATGAATACTTGTAACTGGAATGCATAACGTTCCATCTTGTACAAGAAACCCTTGACTTAGGCTTAGCAACATTGACTTGTGAACTTTTTTTATATGATCGACTCTTTTAAGAATAGATTATTATAAATATGAACAAAGACTATTATCAAGCCCTTAATTGTTATTATTGCCTCTTAACAAGTACAAATGCAGTCTATCAAAATTGTGATCTTAATTAAGGGAGGTCATCGGTGAATCATCAAGATTTTACATCATCAACTGACTGATGAAGAAAAGTCTAGGAATATTATACTTGTGCTACATGTTTCCTCCTCAACCGTCAATCTCTCTTTGCTTCATATGGGTCATTGATTTTCATAAAGTTGAAGCATCCTTGGGAAGATCAATTTGCCATGCATTCTTAACTTTAGATCCATTGAATTTTTTTTTCTTAATATGGAGGATTTTATGATTTCTTGCTATTGCATGTACGGTGGCAAAACTTTTAATTCTTATTATTGCCTCTTAACAAGTACAAATGCAGCTATCGAAATCTTGATCTTAATTAAGGGAGGTCATCGGTGATTGGTGGATACATGGAGTCAGAGCCAATAAAGCTGATAGGGCATACTACAATATTTAGTGTTTCAAATCTCAAACTAATGTTGATTTAGTAGATAGGGACAGTGACATCTTTATTTTTTCATGAAAACTTAAAACTTTGGCCGCTCATTTACTCAGACCCTTATTATGCAGATATTTAGTTGATGTGCAATACTTCTTGAGAATCTATTACTACAAAAGGCTTTGCATTTAATTACATTTTTGCATCAAAATTAATATCATTTGCAACAACACAAAAAAATTCCATAATGACAATCACTATGAAATATCATGAATTCAAAAGGTAAAGTTTAGCTATCATTCACTTCATTGTTTTGTTTAGATTAGGTTAGTGATAGATATTAAACATTGTCTTAAAGCACTCTATGTAACATGTCATTGAATTTTCCTCTACAAGTGTAAGTCAATCAACATAGGATCTTTGTTATATCATACTACTATAGTTTTATTGTCAGGAAATTATTGTCAAGAAATCTAATCACATTACACACAATAAAGTAAATATAAATCAACCGATGGTCATTTGATAGCATCCAAGATACAATCTCTCTTGGGAATTACTCACATGTAGGTAATTGACAGTGATAGGTTTCACAAGTATGGCATTCAAAGGGCAGTAGTAGTAGGTTGCCTCTTTATTTTCTTGATAAATGTTTTTTTCTTTTAGTGTTAATTTTCAGCTCATGTTAAATGCAATGTTGTATAAGATTATTTGTGGGTTATCTTATTTATGATAACTTTGTATTGCTTGTAGGTTGGCATTGAAGAATCACAAGCACATTTGAGTTGAAGAATTAGGCATTGAACTTGAGACTTGAAAAATCATTTTTAAATGCTTATTGTAATAGTATAGAGTATTTGTTGTTGCTTTTGTTTTCTGTTTTAGGACAACACACTTTCAGTTTGGATTTAAAATCAATCATTGATTGATTTTTTGGGCTAAAACTGAACATTAGAAGCTCACTAAGCTTTTCGATCTTGTCTAAAATTTGACAAAAAATTTTCACACTTCGTCTTGGTGCTTAAAAAAAAAAGAAATAAATTTTTCCTTTGGAGATTAAAATGAACAAGTGCTTCTTTGTTTTGTAATTACTTACACAAATTAATATCATTAAAAGGATGTATGTGCTTCTCTCGTGCCTCACGATGGTCTTGAGAATCAAAAGGCCTTTTGATGACATTAATTTGAGTAAGGAATTACCCACACACTTCAATTTGGACTTTAAAAATTGAAGAAATCTTGCAAGTGTGAGTGGAGCATATTTCATACATTCTCTCTCTTTGGTTCACAACAAAGATTGATCAAGTTACAAATATTTTTGTTTGCTTTTGTTTATCTTAGAGGGCCTACCTTGTGGGAAAAATTAATCACCCAAGGGAATGAACCAACTGGGAACACGCTAAAGCCAAGCGACTTCCACCTAGGATATAAGTGTGGATATTGGAACAAAGGAAATATCACAGGGATTATTTTGATGATAAGGGAAGCAATAGCCTCTTGCCACATAGATGGTCCCCCATGAATGGAATGCCCACATTAAAACCTCTTGTTTAGAAAGGCCAAAATCCTTATCTATTTGTTGGTGTAAGAACGGTTGTTCTGAAGCCACCCCAAATTTTTACGGCTTTTAGTAGTTATGGAAAGTATGCCATGGGATATTCACGGATATTGATGCTTGGGTGACCTGAGAAGTGAGTGCACTATAAGGGGGAGCCTACGTGGTCAAGCATCTAACTATCTGTTGAAATTAGGCATATCTGGACTTGTCCAAGTGGAGACTCAACAAATATTGTCTCAAATATCCATAGGGTTGTGCATGTTCTTGAAATAAACACACTTTGCTTTATCAAAAAAATTAGAAAACAAACATTTAACATGAGCACCGAATTTCAAAACCTTTAGGAAAAGCAAATACCCTTGAACAAATTTGCATGCTATTTTTTCCCTTGAGATTCGTATACTTAGAGGCTTCTAAGCATTTGGATTTCATCTCAATTTCCTCCTACTAAAGTCAACAATAGGTAACCTTTCCCTTGATTTCCTTAATTTCCACATAATGCATTTTGTGGGATAAAAGTTTGTTGGTGTGGAGCCTGATTAGTCTCCAAGTGTGAGATTGTTGGCATTTGGCGACTGATCATGCTATACTATATTTTGCGTCATCACTGAAAAAGGAAAAAATCAATGAAAAAAGAAAAAACCTGACTTTTCAGAACCTGAATCTGGAAGCTTCTAAGCTTGTTAAAAATGGGTTCGGATGTGGGTTATAGGATGATGAAAAACGCGATTATTCACAAGATTATAATAGGTTTTTGCACTGGATGATAAAATCATTGGATGGATGCGGTTTGGTGGATGTAGCCCAGATTGGGTGAACCACATTAAATTCTCTGTGTTATAATTTATTGTATGTGTGTTTAGTTCCTTTGTTTATTAATTAAATCTACATTTAATTGTTAGATATCTACCATTTCTAATCTTAGCAAGTGGTATCAGAATGAGGTTGTGTTTCGATTATTGTCTATAGGAGGGTCTCATAGTTGTGTGGGAGTAATGGAAGATGAGGGTAAGAAGGTTGAGAAGTTTAATGGGAAGAACTATCAGTTATGGAAGATCAAGATAGAGTACTACCTCTATCAGAAGGATTTATGGCACCCATTGGAAGGGAAAACCAAGAAACCTGCAACAATGTCTGATGAGGACTGGGAGATTTTGGATAGAAAGGCTCTTGGTAGTATTTGTTTATGCCTAGCACAATCGGTGGTGTTCAATATCACAATAGCAAAGACAACTCAAGAGTTGATGGAAACCCTGGCGAAGTTATATGAAAAGCCTTCTGCTTCGAATAAGGTATTTCTTATGAAGCATTTATTTAATATGAAAATGGTAGAAGGTGGGTCAATTACTGCTCATTTAAATGAGTTTAATACAATCACCAGTCAATAAAATTCTGTAAAAGTAAACTTTGATGAAGAATTTAGGGCTCTTTTGATTGTGTTATTTTCTTGAAAGATGGAATAGCTTGGTAATGGCTATTAGCAATTTTGTTTCTGGTTCGAATACATTGAAATTTAATGATGTTGTTGGTGTTATTTTGAGCAAGGAAATTCATAGGAAAAGCTCAGATGGAACATCCACATCAGGAAGTGTTTTGAATGCAGAAAGTAGGGGTAGAAAAAAGGAGAGAGGAAACAATTCCAGAAATTGTGGGAAGTCACAAGGAAAATCAAAGGAAAAAATGTCCCAATCTAGAGACAAAAGGGATTGCTGGTACTGTGGTAAGCTGGGTCATTTAAAGAAAGATTGTTGATCTCAAAAAAATAAAGGAGACAAAAAGGAAGGAAGTAAAGAGAAAATGTGGTAATAATAAATCTAATGAGGATGCTTTGATTCTTTCCCTTGATAATGCTGATGATTCTTGGGTGTTAGATTTAGGGGCTTCATTTCCTGCTACCCCACATAGAAGTTATTTTCTTGATTATGTCCAAGGGGATTTTGGGCTGGTTTATTTAGGAGATAACGAACCCTATCAGATTGTTGGAAAGGGAAGAATCAAGATTAAGTTACAGAATGGGAATAATTGGCTACTACATGAGGTAAGGCATGTTCCAAAGCTAATTATAAATTTAATTTCAGCAAGGCAACTAGATGATGAAGGTTGTGTTGTTACATTTAGTGATAAAAATTGGAAGGTCACAAAGGGTGCCTTAGTGGTAGAAAAATATGTGAAAGTAAGCACCTTATATCTTTGTATAGGGCATATTATTCCTTCTACTTTAATTGTTACGAAAAAAGGTCAATGTTCAGGAACAATTGTTGTAGTTCAGCAGGTAGAAGATCATACAATTGTTGTGGACTCTAAATTAGCACTGTGGCATAATAGATTTGGGCATATGAGTGCAAAAGGTATGAAAGTACTTCATTCAAATAATGTTTTACCAGGTCTAAAATGTGTTAATATGGATTTATGTGAAAGTTGTGTGTATGGAAAAAAAGAGAGAGTAAATTTTCTCAAGGATGGGAAGGAAAATAAAGATGAGAAATTGGAGCTTGTGCATACAGATGTATGGGGACCAGCTCAGGTATCTTCTCTCGGTGGCTCTCTGTATTATGTTGCATTCATTGATGATGCAACTAGAAAGGTATGGATTTATTTCCTTAGGTAGAAATCTGATGTATTTGAAACTTTTAAAAAATGGAGAAGCTTGGTTGAGAATGAGATGGGTAAAAAGCTAAAATTTCTCAGATCTGATAATGGTGGTGAGTATTGTAGCAAAGAGTTTGAAGATTATTGTTCCTCTAATGGTATTCGTAGGGAGAAAGTAGTTCCAAGGACTCCATAGTAAAATGGAGTGGCTGAGCGCATGAATAGAACAATAATGGAGCATGCACAGACTATGAGATTGCATGTTGGGTTGCCTTTAAAAATGTGGATAGAGACTGTAAACACTGTTGTTTATTTAATTAATAGAGGTCCCTCTAATCCTTTGGGTTGTGATATTCCATATGAAGCATGGAAAGGTTAGAAGGTGAGTTATTCTTCTCTCAAAACCTTTGGTTGTGAAGCATTTGCACATGTAGATTTTGAAAATAGAACCAAGCTTGATGCACAATCAAAGAAATGTATATTCATTGGATATGGCATTGATGAATTTGGTTATAGGCTTTGGGATTTTGAAAATTAGAAAATTGTGAGAAGTAGGGATGTCATATTCAATGAGAAACTGTTGTACAAAAATTTGTTACTACAACATGAGAAGAAAGAAAATGATTATGCAATGTTGGATGATATTCCAAACAATGATGTTTCAGTGGTTCCTCATGCTAGGAAACAACAACAACAAAAAATACCACAAACTCTTGTGAATGTTAAATGATCTTAAAGGATAAGTAGACCTCGAGAAAGATTCTCTCCCTCTTTGTATACTATTTTGTTAGCTGATGTCGGTGAACCAGAATATTATGATGAAGCTATGCAAGTGGATACCAAGGTTCAATGGGAGCATGGAATGGAAGAAGAACTAGACTCGTGCTGAAAAATTAGGCTTGGGAATTATGCAATTTGCCTGCAGGTAAAAAGGCTTTACCAAAAAAATGGGTTTATACGCTGAAAGAGGAGGATGGAGGTAAGAAGATATTTAAAGACAAATTAGTTTTAAAGGGATTTGCATAGAAAAAGGGTATTGATTTTGATGATATTTGTTCTCCAGTTGTTAAAATGACTTCTATTCGTATTATTTTAAGTATTGTGGCTGCTGAAGATTTGCATTTAGAATAGCTTGATGTTAAAACAACCTTTCTCCATGGTGATTTGGAAGAGGAAATATATATGGACTAGCCACAAGGATTTGAGGTCAAAGGTAAGGATAAACTAGTGTGCAAATTGAAGAAAAGTTTATATGGATTGAAGCAAGCACCTTGGCAATGGTACTTGAAATTTGATAGTTTTATGGCTGTGCAAGGCTGCAACAGGTGTAATTCTGGCCATTGTGTTTATTTTAAGAGGTTGGATAATGACAGCTACATTATTTTAAGTTTATATGTTGATGACATGCTTGTAACAGGGTCTAACATGGATCACATAAGTGAGCTAAAACAAAAGTTAGCAAAATATTTTGCTATGAAGGATTTGGGGGCAGAAAAACAAATCCTTGGTATGAAAGTTTGTAGAGATAGGAAAAAAAAATGTTTTTATCTTAGGCTAATTATGTTGAAAAGGTGTTGCAGAGATTTCATATGGAGAATGCACAAGATTTCAACACACCTTTTCCTATTCATGTTAAATTGACTAAGGATATGCACGTCCAAAGACACAAGAGAAGGAAGAAAAAATGTCCAAGGTACCATATGCTTCAGATGTAGGCAGTTTAATGTACGCCATGATATGCATGAGACTGTATATTGCACATGTCGTAGGAGTTGTTAGCGGGTATTTGAGTCATCCCGGAGTTGAGCATTGGAATGTGGTAAAATGGATTCTCAAGTACTTGAGAGGTACATCCAATAAATGTTTATGTTTTGGGGGCTCTAATACTGATTTATAAGGCTATGTTGACTTAGATTTGGTAGGGGATATAGATACCAGGTGGAGTACCATAGGTTATGTATTTATAGTTGGTGGGACAACAGTGAGTTGGATTTCTCGATTGCAAAAGGTGGTTGCTTTACCAAAAAAGAAGAAGAAGAAAACACAACTTTGTAGAACCCAAATCTGGAAGCTTCTAAGCTTGTTAAAAAGGGTTTTAGATGGGGGTTATAGGATGATGAAAAACATGATTATTTGCAAGATTGTAATAGGTTTTTACATTGGATAATAAAATCATTGGATGGCTGTGGTTTGGTGGATGTAGCCCAGATTGGGTGAACCACATTAAATTCTCTATGTTATAATTTATTCTGTGTGTTTTAATTCCTCTGTTTATTAATTAAATTTTTATTTAATTGTTAGATATTTGCCATTTCTAATCCTAACAAAAATAAAATTGGGACATGTATTGGACATCTAGTTTGAAAATCTAATCAAGAGTGTGTTTTCGATAAAATGAACTCATTAAGCAAAATTAAATCAATTGAACCCCGCACATGTGATTGTTATCTTTTGGTCGTATGGTTTTCATGCAAACATTGGTCTTTAGGTTTGAACTACTCTTAGAGAAAAAAATGTTCTTCAATATCTTGGTCTAGTAAACAAGTCCTTCTTAGGTTCATTTAGTATCAAATCAAAAACTTCATCCATTCCAAACATTTATCATCTCATCCCACAAACAACTTTAGAGCTTTGGAAACATCATTATCTAGACTTGGGTACATCCTTAAACCAAATCAAAATCATTTTTTTAGGTGTGTTTGGATGAATCCTTCCACACACAGTTAAATTATCACCTCTTTGAACAAGTTTATCCTAAAGATCACATCTAACATCTAAGGGTTTACAAATTCATTATCCAATCAAAATAATTAAAATAAAATCCTAAATTCTAGCATTGATCTAAAGTTCCTAAAATTTTAGCACCCATATCATTCACCCCTTTCATTCTACATCTCATCAATGGTCCTAAACCCATTAGAGGTCAACAAGGTCAAAACAAAAGAAAAAAAAGGAATATAAACTTGATCCATACATCATGAATGGTCTAAATCAACCAAACTATCAAAAGCCTTACAATGATAATTGATTATCAACACTCACAATTATGCAATCCGTACATGGGATCATTATCTCCTACAAACCTTGATGGTACAAAAAATGTGAGTATGCCCAATCAAGAGTTTGGAGCACCTTTCTCGATGGTAGATTTAAATCCAAGTACAAACCTACAAATCTATCAACCAAACACTCAGTGCATGAGTCTTGCACAAAACAACATCATCCCACCAAATCCATACTTGCCAAATGTGAATAGGCCAAGTACAAGTTTTCCAAACATAAACATTTCAAATCCAAACTTGCCAAAATTTGGGATAGATATGTTTGCAAATCATACAAATGTTGTTCAAAGTCCAAACAAGATGTTAATGACTCCATGTATTGATCCAAGTCAAGGTAACACCATGCAAAATCAAAGGTACCTAAATCAAGGCAATATGGTTCCCAACCACAATAATGTTCAATTTCAGCCTATAATGCCAAATCCAAACATCATCCCAAATCGGATTATTATCCAAAATGAATTTTTCCATGATCCCATGCAAACACCACAAGTGTACATTCCAAATCTGCTTGAACAAATCAACTATATCAAGGGTGTCAAGATAAAAATCAAGATCAAATTGCTTCACTTTCCAAACTAATTGAATTATTGAACCAAGAGACATCTTCACTCCAAAACCAATACACTTTACCATTGGTTGAACCATGTCATCAAAGCATTGAGTTGTGTCCATAACCACATCAAGAATAGTATCTCCAATGTCAAGAGATTGGATATCAAGATAAACAATATCAACAACAAATCCAACCCCCACATCTCCAAGATCAATCACAACATTTCCAAAATCAATCACCATAAGGAAAAGTCTTACAGGGTAAAAAATGAGAATACACACCACTTGGGAAACCAATCAAATCAATCATGCAACAGTTGGTGTAGGACAATCTCATTAAAATACTTGTCTATGAGAACTATCAAGAACCCTTAGTGAAACTTCCATGGTTCAATGAAAATCACCTTTGTGATTTTCACAAAAATAAAGGGACACATAACATCAGATTATATTCAACTCAAAAATATCATCAAAGACCTTATTGATCAAAAGATAATCACTATTTGGGAAAATGATGAAGATTCTACCACTGGTGATAACATCGACAATCTCTCCACCATAATTGTTGAAAACAATGATCAAGACCTATCCATCAATGAGCACATTGAAGATGTTTCCACCGAGCATCTGATGACCAACTCATCATACATCAAGAGCCACTTTTTAGTTATCTATTTCAAGGAGTGTTAGAGTTATTTAGTCCTATTGACATAATCCACAATCCATCGACCAATGATCATGTTGAAAATGGATTTACATCACCTAATGTGTTAGAAAACATATCTCAAGAATTTATTCCAAATCATGATCAACATCTTTCACCAAGGTCTAGGAATGGTCCTTTCCAAGACATGTTCACACCCTTTGACCTCATGGTTATAGATACTGAAGGGATCCTCAACGCAACATTTGACCTAAGTCCACCCAAATATCAAGAGGATATTGAGCCACTTCCCATGTATAATGACGACATCCAAGAACCCTTTTTAATCAATCCATCCTTTGAAACTGATCCATGTCAAGAACTTGATCCAAAGCATGTCGAAAGCAACTCCAAAATCATTCAAGATTAAGAATTTGTATCACCAAGCTACTATAATGATCTAATAGATACTCTCCTATCTATTCAAGATGTCATAAATTATGATCACATCCACATAGCACATACTTCATCTACCAATGGGATGCTTTCTTTGAATGGACATATAAATGATCATCATTCAGAACAAGATTCCTTTACTCTTGACATTATTACACAAAAAGAGTAGGTTATTGATTCCTATAGTCAAATTGAGTTGTCAACATCAAGATCAGATATATCCCAAATCCAGACTAAGGACATCATGTATGAAGATATCCAACATTATCTACTCAAGGAAACAGGTCAGATAGAATAGGATATTCTAGAGTTAGTAGAGAAAACATCATCCGTATTAGTCATTTATCAGAGAATGCATTGTAAACAGGAACTCTCAAAATAGGTAGAACCAAGGAACAAAGGTGTCACTACCACCATACTAGGGGAAACTATGTCTAAAGCAAATGTCAACATAGGGAGCACGAAGAATCCTTATGGTGAAACCAATGCTAATACTACAACCAGCCACGTCATGAATCTTCATCCACCCATCACTCCGTCCACAAATTAGGACCAACATGAAAAGAAGGATGTGAATCAAAGCAAGAAGAACATCATCAAAGAAAAATAATCTGAGAAGCATAATGGAAAAATAAAATACAAGTGGATGCCAAACACTAAAAAGAACAATTATCCCTATCAAACTCCATTAGTCAAAGAAACTATGGGGAAAAATTAAAAAAAGAGGGAAAAGTATCCATCAAAGATGTCCACAAAGGAAAAAGCAGGCCTTTCAAGCAATGCAAAAAGTATATCAAGTAGTTGGTCCTAATTTCATGCACACATTCATATCCACCCATCATTGCTCATCTTCCCAAGCTTGGAGAGTCAAAGGTTCCAAACTATCAACCAATCCATCTTTAATCCCTAAAAACACTCCATCCACACCTCCACGTATGATATCCAATTCTTACATTAACCATGTGTTAAAAAAAACCCTTCATCATAAGGATTTAGAAGGCACTCTATTGTGATGTGCGCACAGAGACAGAGTTAACTCCGATATCAACAATGCAGATCAGAAGTCTCAAAAGTTGTATTCAAATGCACATATCTTGGCAAAACAACTTCTTCAAGCAGGATATCGATGGCACATTATGAAAGAAGCATCTACATCAATAGCACCATGTGGTTTAGCATGAGCTTAAATTCTTTTAAAAAATAAAAAAATAAAAAAACATAAAAATCCAAAAAAATTAGAAAAATGAGTGAAATCAGTAAAGATAAAAATTGTAGGCAGGCTCAGCAATGCTGTCATAATAGTGGTTTACAATTCCTGAGAGGAATAAATTTTAGCTAAAATCACATATTTTTAGAAAATATAATGATTTAATCCTTTAAAAGTTCCATTTTAAGGATTCCAATTGAAGAGGGTTTGATCAAATCACACTTAGATCAAACCCCCTTGGATAGAACCTCGCTAGTTTTAAACCATACCTATAAATACGTCTCCTTTACACCTATCAAAATGCTGATAAAAAATCACTTTTGATTTAGATTTTGGGGAATCAACTGAATTCATTTAAAATTTATTTCAAATGATTATGGTATTCCTATAACAAGCTATCCAATGAATATAATTTTAATATGTTTTGGTTTTGTTATGTATTTGTTTTTAAGTTTTATTAAACATAGGTTTTCTATCGACAATGAATTTCTTTGTTCTTCACATGTGGAAAAATAGAAGATTATCAAAAAAATTTGAAAAATATGAGGCAATTCAGATATTGAAGTCCTTGATCCAACAAAAACTAAATTAAATTTTGACATATATAAAAAAATGTTACGTTATACGGTCGCTATGTCTGAATTGTAATTTGTTTGACTTTGAAACTTGATTAAGAAAAAATATTCAGTAAAAACTATCTAACCAAGTGGAAGCACTAGATATTAGAGTTACAAATCTAAATTCGAAATAATTAGAATTTTATCCTTCATGGAAAGAAAAAATTATGCTATATGGTGACCCACTTTTTTAAAATGTTGTTTTCTCAAAAATCAATTTTCATGGGAGATGGAAAAGAAGTGCAATTTGATTCCAAAAATTTTGAAAAAAATATTTTTAGAATCTATAGACAAAATTTGATGAGACTCTAGTTTGCACCATCTTCAAATTCCTCACAGTTTAGCTGCTATAGGTGCCCAAATGTGAAGATTTAGTTAAAAATAATAATTTCAGTGTCCAGTTTGGCCAAAAATTGTAAACCACTATTATGGGATCAGATACTTGAAAACCACTTCGGTTGTGCTTTGGACAAGTACCATGATGAAAACTTGGGAAATAGGTGTCATGTGTAGAATGGAGCATCTACTTGTTCCAGTTTAGGTGGAAGCATCTCATCCCATCCATAATAAATCCAAAATTCCATCCATCTTGCCATAATAAATACAATCATCAAGGAAATATTCATCCAATCCATTTGCATATATCTACATCCATAGTCTAAGTTATCTTGATCTTGAAAAAGTTTGGTGCACACTTTACACTTGCTTATGGTAAACATCTTGACATGGGCATTTTCATTAATCCTATCCTATCCAATGTTATCTAAGCCATGAAACAATATCCAAATGAGTATTATTTATATGAACATCTTATCTTATTTCAAGATAATCCATATACATCCATACATACACCTATCCAAGCATCCATTCAAGACATTTCATACATTTCTAGACACTGGGGGTAGATATTTACATCTTGCTTAAGGAATAAATCTTGATCTATATCCTACAACTTATGTGGTGATCTGAACATTGGCAAACATGAAATCAAATTGGTCAAGCATTTGTGAGCCAAAATCCAAATCACTAGCCTATGGCATATTTTGACGAGAAGGTGTTCCTTATCAAGATTCATCTTTCATCGAACATCAATCCAAACAATCAATATTAGTCACATATAATGCATGCTTGAACATCACATCAAAAATTTCAAAATAATTTTATTTCAAAATCAAGCTTCAAAATCCTAATCAATCAAATCTAGTCAATCTATCATCATCTCGGGATATCCTTTCCAATCCTTGTGTTGCTTAACACTATATTTGCATTGTTGTGTATCCTCAACAATCTTATCATCAACAATTCATCAATCAAATCCAATCAATCCCTCATCATCTTGGGATATCCATCCTAATCCTTGTGTTGCTTAACACTATCTTTGCATTGTTGTGTATCCTCAACAATGCTACCATCAGCAATTCATCAATCGAATCCAATCAATCCCTCATCATCTTTGGATATTGATCCTAATCCTTGTGTTGTTTAACACTATCCTTGCATTTTTATGAATCCTCAACAATGTTATCATCATCAATCCATTAATCAAATCAATCAACCTTAGCTTGGATTTCAACAAAATCTCAAAACAGACGACTGATATTGTCAAACATATCCATATCCAAATCATCAAACTCATGTGAAAAATCCAAAAACATTTAAAAAATCAAGAAAATCCAAAAAACATCCAAAATATATCAAAATCCAAAAAATCACTCATACAAGTCAGAAAAAACATAAAAAACATGCTACCTGAACTACGTTGTCTCTCAACTTAAACATAGGCAAGGCTAATCTTTGATCACCCCCCAAGAAACTAAAATCTAAAAAACATTCAAAAAACACAAAAATCCAAAAACATTCATAACATATCAAAACCCCAAATCATTTGAAAATTCAAAATCCAAAAAACATTCATAAAATCTCATAAAACCCCAATACGTTGGAAAACACAAAATCCAAAAAACATTCATAAAATATCATAAAACACAATAATAGCCTCAAAAAATTTCAAAAACTCCAAAAAAATCCAAATATATGAAAAAATCTATTCATCCCATTTCGCTCTCACCTGCAATAAACTTCTATCCATAATAAATTGATCGTCACCTTCATCCTTTGGCAAAAAAAATAGAAACAAGCATAACAATCAACAAAAGAAAACTTCAAACACAAAATCAAAATCAAATTAGCAAACCTTTAAATGCAAAATCAAACTCTTGATCATTCACAAACATGTCAATCAACCTTATATCAATAGCCTTTTGAACAACCTATCAACTTGCCACCATCCACTAACATGTCCTAGGATGTATCCTTCCTACAATGGGCATTATCTATTGGTAAAACACTTTGGATAAACATAACGACATGCCACCATCCACTAACATGTCGTAGCATGTATCCTTCCTACAATGGGCATTATCTATTGGCAATCGTTTTGGTTCTTATCCTAAAAAAACACACATTCATTTGGCTAGAGGTATGAAGAACATTGGCTTGTTTGTGTACTTGATCTTTTATTTTGATTTATCTTATTGTGCTCATTCCATTGACCTCTTGATGATGTCTACTCAAAATGATTTAGAGAGAAAGGAATGGGGCAACGATCATTATCTTTTTATCTGTTGTGCTTGTTTGACGTTCTTGTAATAGAACTTGGCGAATACTTGCTTTGTTAGGTATGTCCTAGAAATGTTTATGTATTTCAAGTGTGAAGAAGAATACTCCTATCCATTTTTTGATTCAAAGTCCATCGCACTAGATAGAATTCCATCCTAGTTCTTTATACCTTGATGCATCATATCTATGTGTGTTATCAAACATAAGGTAAGTATCCCTTTTAAATTCCCAATTCCTGATAAGCAAATCATCCATCTCTCATCATCATCTTTAATAAATTTGGCTTGTTGAATCCTCTTGTCATCATCTCATTTCTTCTTTTCCACGCTAACATCATATCAAGATAGTTAATCATCATCGCCAATGCATCCATCTTGCATCCACAAACCATTAGCATACTGCATATCATATCATATCATATAAGAAACACTAATCATCTCACATGAATTTTCGTCATTGCATAATATAGATCTATTAGTCTAAGCATCTTAAAACCATCTCATTTGCATCATCATCATAATACCCATAAATCCATCTTGAACCTATTTGTCGCGAGATCGACCCTCAAATCGAATCTTTTTGCTTGATCTCTGAAGGGGGCAATGTACTAGTATACTTCTTTTCACTGGGGCATCTAAAAAAATTAGAATTTTTTTGAATTTTGATCACAACAAGTTTCTTCCTTGAACAAACGCAGCAAGTACATTGCTTCAAAGAGGGGAAAAATGCAGACATGCAAAATTGACATCATGCATTCCCCATTTTTAATTAAATTATTTTCGCCCATCAATTAAATAATTCAAGTTTATTTGATTAATCTCCTAAGTTATCTCTTTAATTAAATAAATCAAGTTTATTTAATTAATCTCCTAAAGTCATCCATTCAAATTAAATAAATTCATCTTTAACACTATCATCATCATCTTTGATTAAATAAATCAAATCTTTATTTAATTAAATCTAAAATCATTTTTTTCTCATTTTGATTTATTTTAATCCTAAAATATAAGTCAAAAGTCAAAATCACTTAATCTCCTATTAAATTAATTAAATCTTGATTAATTTAATCCTAATCACCTGAATCCTCTAGATTTTGCAACTTGCACCAATAAATCATTTCTTTGATTTAATAATTCCCTAATTACTTTCAAAATGGTATAAAAAAAGGGAATATTCCTCCAAGTTTGAAAATCCCTCCAAATGTCTTGTCCTCCAACATGGAATTAAATTCTCTTACATGTATCACACTTGGCATTTAAGACTCTTTCTTCTCCCTCCAACAAGCCATCTTTTGAATTTCAAATCTCCCTCTCTTTGGCACATTGACCAAAATGTGCACAACCTTCATCCTCTCACATCTTGACAAGTGGCATCTTGTCATTGGCTCATATTTTTTCCAACGTCCTCCATGTTTTTCATTCTTCCCTCCTTCTTGGTTATAAATAGAGGCCTCCCCTATTGTATTAATCCTCCACAAGTTTCTCATCTTGACTCCACAACTCAAAAACTTGATCACTTATCATCTTCCATCATCTTCATATCTAGAGCTTATCAAAAAGGGGTTAGGAAAGGACTATTTTCCACATCAAAATAGCACCAATCCCCCTATAAAATGTTGATTTGATCATTTGAATATTGTTCTATTGTGTTTTGCTTGCTTTCATGCTTTGTTTTCATTATTCTTATGTTTAATTGAATTGTATAGGGAGTGGTTTATTTCAGTTTACTAGCAATTACTAATGTGGTATGTTCTATATGTTGTTATTGATAGGAAATTCACCTCTCACACAAACCATGAATTAAAATAATGAAATGAAAGCAGGAAGGAAGAATGAAGAAAGCCATGTTACCACTCAACAAACTCTTGAATGAAACCTTGATAATGGAGATCTTAGAAGGTCTGAAACTTTCATGAAATGGTTGAAATGGATGTGGATCTTGACACTTGAAATAATTCTTTGAATGCTTGAATTTGATCTTGAAACCTACATCACACTGTTAGCTCCAAAAGCATGCATGATGCAAGAATACTTTGACATGATGAATAGATATTGATTGCTCCAATAAATCTTTGATATATCTGCTCTTGAATGCTCTTGATCATCAGCTTTTCTTTTGTGAAATTACTCTTGAAATCTCATAAAATGGTCATGAAAGTATCACCAAATTGCTAGGTGAAACTTAGTGAAATAACCTTATATTTATGGGCATGCATCCTTAATTTCTCAAAATTCAAATATCACAAGCCAACATTGAATTATGAATTTGAAGATGTTAAAATATTGCCAAAAAATAAATTAAATTTAGGTCCAAAGGTCTAGCGAGGACCCATTCACCCATGGGCGAATGGGTCCCAATTCCTTATTCCTAAAACACACATTACTTAATGTAAAGTGCATGTATTGAAATTAATTATTATTGGGTTTCCCCTTTGGAAAATGTAATTTATTAGGCTTGTAAATGAATAAAAAGGATTATTAAGGAATAATTAAGCCCAATTTGATTAAGGGGGCCCAAATAATTGTGAAAATGTAAAGAGACACACTTATCAACACTAAATCTAGGCATTATTAAGTCAATTTTAGATTAAGAGGGCCCAAAAAAATGTGAAAATGTAAAGGGATAGATTTTTCTACACTACAATAATAAGAATCTATTGCCAAACTTGCAAAACCATCATGCTTTTATCTTGAAAAAATCCTATGATTCTGCTCCAACCAAATTTGTCAAAGAATGCTAAAATGTTCAATAGTCCAATCCATTTGGAGAGGGAAAGAGTAAGCAGGAGGCCTCCCCAAAGTCCTCCAAAACTCACTAAGGGAAAGAGCATGCACACAAGAGTATCTCCACACCACCTCAAGTACTAAATGGATCAGGAGAAAGAACACTAGAAGAAAAAATGTGAAAAATTATCCTCACTTCTACATCATAGGAAACACATGGAATGACCTTGAAAGCCCCTCTTCAGAAGATTATCCTAAGTAAGACACCTGTTATGAGCAACTAACCATAGGAAGAATTTACATTTAGGCCACACAAACTTAATTCAAACATATTTTCACCAAAGGGATTCATCCTCCCTATACTTCCTTCTATCCAATTCATGATGCCCGACAACCACTAAGTAGAACTTTTTCAAATAAGGACCCAAAGCTAAAACATCCCTCTGTTGCAAAGAACTACAAACTCTCTCTGCTAAAATCTGAGCCAACTCAACACGATCCTCTTTCAATCCCCTTGGGGGCAATAAGTGACACCCTTTCCATTTATGCACCTCCACCTGACCCAATTGCTTCAGAACTTTGAAATCAGTCACCTTCAACAACCTAGTTTCCTAAAACCACAAGGATAGAGTTTATAAATGAGGATGGGTAGAAAATATCAAAGGTGACCATCCCAAGAATCAAGACAAAAAGGAGCATTCTCACCCTTGTGACAAAACTAGAAAAGGCCCTTCTTGATTAAGCTTGCTCCTCTTTTAAGTGTGTCCCAAATTATATACCCCTTACTATCCAAAGAGCGTCTAGGAATATCATTCTCTACAACACCTCTCAAATATTTAGCCTTGAGAATCTTGGCCGAACATTGATCCTAATTAGTACACCAATGCCAATAAAGCTTGATAACCAAAGCCTAGGCAGTAATAGCTTCTTGTTGAAGACCCAAACCACCTTGTTGAATTGGCCTATAAATATAGTCCCACTTAACTAGACTCCACTTCTTGGAATCCAAACTACTAGATCATAAGAACTACCTAGAGAGTGCATCAAGCTCTCTAATAAAACTTGCATGAGCAACTTGAACCATACACATATAGATAGGAAGCAGTTGAACCACAACCTTTATGAGCAAATTTATTATAATTATTAACTATATTGTTAATAATATATTATTGTAATTAGTATATTTAGAAGTTAAGATTTGTAATATTAATATTAGTATTATATTATTATTATTATATAGTATTATTAATATTATAATGATTATTAAATTGATTTTTAAATATTATAATTATTAAAATATTATATTGATAATAGTATATTAATTATGAATTTTATAATATAATTATACTATATAATCATATATTTATTTCATTAATATAATATAATGTAGTATAATAGTTAAATATATTATTATAAACAAACACATAAACATACTAACAATAACTATACAATAATGATTAATATATTATAATATTAATATAGTAATTACATATTGATAATTTTCTCTATAATATATAAATAATTAATATATATTTAATAATATTAATATAATAATATATATTCATTATTATTATTATTTATTATATAATTATATTATTGATATTAATATATAATTAAATGATATATGAATGCTATTTATATATGTTATATAATAAAAGAAATAAATTAATATGATAATATTTTTTTATTAATATAAATAATACACACAAATAATAATGGGATTTTTATGACTACACCAGTAGCCGAATTATTCGATAACCAACCAACCGAACCATTCAATAACCAAGCAATCCATATATAATTTAAATATAGCTAAATTTCCAACAATTAAAAATATTAAAATGCAGATATAATTTTTAGATTCCGCCCAGCTTTAGTGTAACCACGCCTGACATTTTGGACTTCCCCATAATCTTCTTGCTAAGTAATCAATTTTCTTTATTGTCTCCAAAATAAAGGAAAGTGTTTGTTTAGAAATTGCAAATAAATTCAATCAGTCAAACGTACATCCGTGTTTCGTCGGCAGGGAAGATTTTCACTTTTCTTGTAGATCATGTGATTATGTAGCAATACCAAACATTTTGTACCACGGAAAGGATGATAGTATGTGAAATTAATGTTAATCACATTTTTACAATCTATAGTCAATGTTTTGGAAGAGTTGTGCAATTTTATTGGTATCAATAATGTACTATTATTGGATATTTGTGCATATGTATTGGATCAGTTGTCCAAATTTTATGATGGTCAAAGTTAACATTTAAACCTCCCGTGTTCATCATAACTACTGAGAAGATGAAACAATAACTATAAGCTCTACAATTGCATATAAGGAAACCCAAACAAAAAAGATCAAAATTTGAGATACCATTTTGGAGTTTAAGGTGCGTCAAGTTTACCCTTCCCCTATCATCTCAAAATAATAAATGTGAAATTTTTTATTTTACTCTTTTTAATAGAGTTGATATCATTAATAAATTTGTTATACTATTTAATAAAGGAATATGAATTTATGTTGACATTTTCCTTCACAAATTCAAGATTTTAAAAAATTAAACATCATGTTTAGTATGTTATTTCGTCCATCAAATTATTTATATTTTAAATTACTTTTATAAATCAAAATTTAATAGATATATTCACATCATTTATTATAAGATTTTTTTCAATACATAATAATTTCAATCTTAAAAATCCTCTTTTTCTCATCAAAACATAATAATTGGGGGAGATTTTAATGCGATTCGCAACAAAAAGGATAAAAGAGGTGGGTTAAATAGGCCAAGTAGATCACAAATGGATTTCAATGCTTGGGTGGAAAGAAATGGCCTTATGGAACTAGAATCAGGGGATAACATATTCACTTGGAACAACAGAAGACTCGGTTTTAGCAATATAGGAGAAAAATTAGATAGGTTTTTTTGGGCAAGGGATCTCTCTTCCTTTCCTTTCACCTTTGAATGTAAGGCTATGCCATGTTCAGGATCAGATCACTTCCCAATAATGCTGCAGATTCTAGGGGAAAACAAACCTATCAATCCCCCATTCAGGTTTGAGTATATGTCATTCAAAGATCCCAATGTTTTGGTGCTTATAGATAAATGGTGGAAGGAGGGTGAATTTGTTGTTGACTGTTTCGAATGTGTATCATTTTAAAGATATCTTTCAGTCCAAGAAGACATTAGAAGATCAACTGAATGAGCTTAATGAAAAGGTGATCAAAGATGGGATGTCTCAAATTGAATTCTTAAGAGAAAAGGAACTCCTAGCAGAATATGAGGATATATTGGCCAAAGAAGAAATCTTTTGGAAATAGAAATCAAGAGAGGCCTAGTTACAAGCTGGAGACAAGAACTCAAATTTTTTTCATAATGTCACAAAACAAAGAAGATCTATCAATAGAATCACCAGGCTTTAACTGGAAGGAAACAATTCTATTGAAGACCGAGTCTCTATCAAGGAGACTATAGTTAAGTATTATGGTAATCTGCTCAATAATGTGGAGGGTTCAAATCGAATAGAACAATCTAAATTATTGTTGTCTTTTATCCCAAAGCTTATCTCTGAAGACCAGAATAGAGCTTTGAATGAGAGTCTTTCTGTGGAGGAAGTAAAACAAGCTCTTTTGTAGCTTCCCTCTCAAAAAGCACCAAGCCCAGACGGCTTCCCTACAGGTTTCTTTCAAAAATGTTGGGACATTATAGGGATTGATCTTGTTGAAGCATTAGAGGCGTCCAGAAGATTAGGGAAAATCCTCAAAGAAATCAATAACACATTCATTTCCCTAACTCCAAAGAAGGAGAAGGTTGTCAAATTAGAGGATTTCAGACCATTTCACTTAGCAATACCATTTATAAGATCCTGTCCAAAGTCATGGCTATTAGGCTCAAGCCTTTGCTAAATAACACTATTTCAGAGGAGCAGACTATTTTGTTCCAGGAAGATCGATTCTTGATGGTGTAATCATTGCTCAAGAGGTGATTCATACCATACAAAATACCCAAGAATCAAGCATGTTGATTAAGTTAGATTTCTCAAAAGCTTATGACAATGTAGATTGGAGGTTCTTATGCAAAATGTTGCAGGCATTTGGGTTTAGTAGACAATGGATAAATTGGATCTTTGAATGCATTTCAACTCCAAGATTTTCAATACTGGTCAATGGCATCCAATTAGGCTACTTCAGCGCATCTAAAGGTCTAGACAATGGGATCCTTTGTCTCCCTTCCTTTACATCATTATGGTGGAAGCCCTGGGCAGAGTTATTAAGGCAAATCATAACATGAGCTGTATTGAAGGCATTAAAGTAACTAGAGGCATCACTTCCTCTCATCAGCAATTTGTTGACAATATACTATTGATGGGAGCAGCAAAAAGGAAAGAAGTGTGTCACTATCAAGAGATCCTTTCCATTTATGAGAAAGCATCAGGTGAAGCAATTAATAAAAACAAGTCAGAACTTTTATTTTTCTCTACGCCCCCTGCAAAAGAAATCCAGATTCTGAATGTATTGAAATTTAGGAAAGGTTCTCTTCCTTTCCTCTATCTTGGCATTCCCTTAGATAAAGATATGAGGAAATCTAAACTATGGGATCCATTGAAATCTAAAATAGAGTGAAGTTTGAACTCTTGGAAAGGGAAATGACTATCTTGGGCAGGTAGATTAGTTATGCTCCAAGAAGTGATATCAACATTACCTATTTATCTTTTATCTTACTTAGCCTTGACAGCAGGTATGAATGCCTTCTTAGTTCAAAAAATGAGAAACTTCTTTTGGCAGAGCACAGGGGAAAAAACAAAATTGCTCTTATAGCTTGGGATAGGATATGTAAGCCAAAATCTCTAGGAGGCATGGGCCTTAGAAGCCATGACAAGCAAAACTAGGCCCTGGGAGCCAAACTTGTATGGAGGATGATAAAAGACCCACAATTGAGATGGGTTAAACTTATGCAAGCCAAGTATTTCAATGGATCAGTTTGAAGCGATATCATTAGAATCAGCAATCCACCAAAAGGTTCAAGAATCTAGAATTTTATCCTCAAGTGTAAGGCATTAGTTGCTGATTACTTATCTTGGGACGTCCATGATGGTCAATCTTGCCTTTTCTAGGAAGATTCTTGGGGGGTTATCCAAGTTTAGACAACATTATATCATTAGAAAATACTAAGTCCTTTCTTAAACAAAGTTGGGGAGACAAAATCAGAGATTATGCTTTCTTCCCTCATGGTGACCCAGCCCTAGGCTAGGAATGGAAAGGATTGGATGGCCTTCCTATTCCTCACAATGAAGCTCTTCAACTATTAGAAGCTATTAAGAATAGGCAACTAGCTTTTAGAAGAGGAAAAAATGTATTAATATGGGCAGCCTCCAATCATTGTCAGTATAATGCTAAAGAAGGTTATAAATTATTAGCAAGTCAAGATGAGAATAGGGATATGGGGATATCTACTAAGCTTTTTTGGAGCAGCAAAATTTTACCAAAGGCGGGAGTATTTTGCTGGTTAGTGTCAAGAAAGAAAATCTTAACAGCTAAAAGGTTTAGGAAAATGGTCTTTGAAGGACCTTCAAGATACACATTATGCAAAGCACAAGAGGAAAACACTGATCATCTTCTTTTAACCTGTCCTTTCTCAACAAAATGTTGGAGATGGCTTTGCGCAAAGCTGGATTGCATTACAGCCCTCCCAAATGACATTATATCCTTATTTCAAGGTTGGCCAATTAGACCTCAAGATGGTCTTCTGAGTTGCCTTTGGGAAATCAACCCTTCAGTCTTGGTATGGGAAATCTTGAAAGAAAGAAACAAAAGAACTTTTGATAATAAAGCTCGTTTTGTAGAATCGGTGTTTATTTGGTACAAAGCTCCATAGTGGAGAACATAAATAGTAAGTTGGCCTTGAAACTTAACAATAAGGGGATCTTTACAGAATGGGATGGTAGAATAAGATTCAACTGGTCAAGTCTCAAAATTCCCCCTTTCTTAGGAAATTATGATGTTTCCTCTAAGAGAAAATAGGCAGTTTGGTTTCCGCCATAGGAAGGTTGCCTGAAATTAAATTTTGACAGGGCTTCCAAAGGAAATCCTGGCCCTTCGGGAGCAGGTTGCATAATCAGAGATCACAAGGGGTTCACCATTGGTAAGTTAGCAGTTCCTCTTCCAAAAGATACTAATAATATTGCATAATTCAATGCATTATATCTCAGACTAATTGAATGTAAAAAGAGGAAAGATATGAATCTTGCGATTGAAGGAGACTCAGCCATAACGGTCAATGCAGTTAGATCAGCATCGACTCCAAACTGGAGATTAAAAGCTCTTTTGGACAGAATAATGTCAATCTTAGCTTATTTTGAGTGCTACAGCGTCAACCATACCTATAGGGAGGCAAACAAGGAGGCTGATGACTTATCTAAGTTAGCAGTGGAAGGCTACGAAGAAAATTGGTGGTTAGATAATGATTGAAATTGCGGTTATTCTTAAACCCCTTTGAGTTGCTCGTCGCTCGAAGTCTACTAGGCAGCAGGAAGAAGTATATGGTGGAGGGTTTATGTTTTTGGTTGTTCTTTTACAGACTGTTTAATATCTTTATGTTGTTTATAGTTTTAGGGCCTTATGGTAAGAATGCTTTGAAACTATGTTTAAGTGCAGCATTCGCAAGATACATATAAACTGCATATTATATGATTCCTGATGTATTATTCTTGATTTATCAATAATTTTGGCCTTGACCTCTTATTTACCAAAAAAAAAATTAATTTCAATTTGAAATATTTTAAAATATATTTTTTATCATTATATATAATGTCTTAAAAATGGATTTAGATTTTTAATTGTTCATGAATATTTTATTTTTTAGCCAATAAATTAAATTTATTTATTGTATTTATTTAATAATTTTATTTATTTATTTAGAGACGATAGAATAAATTAAAGATCTTTTAAAATAAAAAAGAATAAATTAAGAATCTTGTAACGACCACCTAGCGCATAGACTTATTCAACCAAATTAAAGTTATCAGATTACATAAGAAGAGAATCAATTCCCATAATACACATTGAATCATATATTTATTAATTAATTGAAAATATTTTTTTTTTATATTATAATTTTCAATTAATCAATAAATACGACCAAATGTACATTCTGACGCTGGATCCACACTAAGAAAGTGAGGAGTATATTCATTATGAGAGTGCATGTTGACCATCCGTTACAAGTTCTATGACGATGAGAAAGAATTATATCAAGAATTGCAGGGCACTGATTTTCTTAGAAGAGCCAATGAATACCTTTTGCCAGCTATGCTCCTGTTTTATCATAGTACTGCCATGGCTATTGTTTAGCCCATACTTTGCCTGCGCCAAGACTTTCACCTATGGAGACTTCAACAAATCAAGTATAACACTGCTACAGGATGCTTCAATACATTCTCACCGGGTGCTAACCCTAACCAATCAATCCCGGCTTTCAATGGGTCGTGCTCTGTACCCCAATCCCATCAGAATAAAATACAGCAATAATTCAGTTCTGTCATTCAGCACTAGCTTTGTCTTGTCCATTGTTGTTCCATCTGACGGCATGCACGGGAATGGGATGGCCTTCGTCATGGCTCCCAGTAAGTCCACCGTAGGCGCCACATATTCCTTTGGACTCACCACGCCTAGAACAAATGGTATTGAATCCAACAATTTTTTGGCAGTCGAATTTGATACATATTATAACCCTGATCTCGGAGATATAGACAACAACCATGTTGGAGTTAACATAAACCGCATTCAGTCTTTGGTATCTAAGTCGGCAGCCTATTGGATTGACAAAGATCATTTTCGCAATTTGTCTCTGACAAGTGGAGAGAATATCCAAGCCTGGATTGATTATGATCATGTTCAAGACTATCTTAATGTGAGTATTGCAGTCGTTGGGATGAAGAAGCCTGTGCGGCCATTGATATCCGTTGGGAAATTCAATCTTTCTACAGTTTTGAAGGAAGAGGTGTATGTGGGGTTTACCGCATCCACAGCGGATTACGCTATTGAAGATCATTACATCCTCGGCTGGAGCTTCAGTACGGAAGGTGATGTGAATGTAATATTGAAATCGTTTTAGAAAAGGAGATTGGGGATTCCCATAAAACCAAAAAGTTTAGATATTAAAATTAGCTTTATGTTTCTATTATGTGATTTCTTTTAATAATCATAGATAATATTGAGGGCTTTTTAAGTTTAGTATAATCTTAGATTATTTAATTCCATCTGCAAGTTATGTGGTTGTTTTTTCTTCTGTGTTGGTCTATTCATCTGGGTATGCACTTTTAACAGGTACAGCACCGCCTCTAGATCTATCAGGTCTCCCTTCATTCATCAAAAAAAAGAAGATAACTAAAACCAGAGGCTTCACGGCGGGTGTGACTGTAGGATCTCTGGTTGTGTTCCTTTTAGCCCTTTTCTTTGCATTACTTAAACTCAAAGAAATTAAAGACAGGGAGTTGATTGAAGAATGGGAGTTAGAGTTTTGGCCTCACAGAATTCCCTACAAAGAGCTCAAAGCTGCCACTCACGGCTTCAGCAATGACCAGCTGGTGGGCTGCGGGGGTTTCGGACGCGTTTACAAGGGCGTTCTCTCCAGAAGCGGCCTTGAAGTTGCAGTGAAATGCATCACAAAAGACTCCACTGAAGGAATGAAGGAATTTCTTTCAGAAATCTCAAGCGTGGGTCGTCTCCAGCACAGAAACCTTGTTCAATTACGGGGCTGGTGCAGAAAAAACAAACAGCTGTTTATTGTTTATGACTACATGCCCAAAGGAAGTCTGGATAAATTGGTATTCCCAAACAAAAAGGAAAAAAAGGAAGTTATGTCTTGGGCCCGAAGATACGCAATTCTGAAGGGCATCGCTGCAGGGTTGTTATACCTTCACGAGCAATGGGATTGCAGAGTGGTTCACAGAAACGTGAAATCCAGCAACGTGTTGCTCGATTCAGAACTTAATGCAAAACTTGGAGACTTTGGGCTTGCTCGTTTGTACGATCACACTCAAAATCCAGAGACAACCCGGGTCGTGGGGACTGTTGGGCATATCGCTCCCGAAGTCACAAATACAGGGAAAGTTAGTCCAAGCTCCGATGTATTCAGTTTTGGCGTTGTTTTACTGGAAGTTGCATGTGGCAGGAGGCACGTAGATTTGTCCAAGCAGAATGAACAGATTGTTTTGTTGGACTGGGTGAAGGATTTATATCAAAATGGAGAAGTCTTGAACGCAGCGGATCCAAATCTTGATGGTGTGTATGATGTGGAAGAAATGGAAAGAGTCCTGAAATTGGGATTGTTTTGTTCTCACCGTCAGCCAGAAAAAAGGCCTGGCATTAGAACTGTACTACAAATACTGAAAGGCCAAGCTCCATTTCCAGCTGATCAGATTCTTTGGATTTCTTCCGATACGAGTTACAAAGATTATGGGACTGGTATCGTTCATATTACAGATGACGAAGTAACTGCTGATCAATTGGCTTCCATTCCCGTGCCTGTGGAATCTGCAACCACTCCAATAAGCCGTGGTTATGAGAATGATTCTGATTATGATGTAGGCAGATGATTTTATAAGTCGCCTTCGCTTCCTACTTTTATGCTAAATTTCAATGAATTTCTACTTGTATGTTTGTTCTGTGGTTAGCAGCAATGCTTTGTTCACTGGTTTGGCTGCTCTGCAGCCGTTGGATATCTGTGAAAAAGCGTTTTAGTTGAATTTGTTGAGGAGACTTACCAAGGTTACAATTTTTAGGAACATGTTCAGGTCAACCTTGACATCTAAATGACTTTTGACAACAGAATTATATGAAAAATTGCTAAATGTATAAGAGTTGATTAAGAGTTTTATTATTTAATGATATCAAGTTTCTACAATATATAATATTGTTCAGTATTTTTTTCTGGATGCAAAAAATTTACAACACAATCAAATTCAGAAAAAAAATACTGAAGAATTTTATTATTGTATTATACATGAGTGAAATTTAATGTAATACTGAAGAAGATTATTATATGATAATTCTTATTGTATTTTTTTTAATTTGCTTTGATTATATTATTTTTACTGTATAAGATTATCAAACTTTTTTTTTCTGTGAAATTACCACAATAAAAATGTCATTATATAACTGTGTTTTATATGATAAAATACTTCTATATTTATAACTTTTAAATATATTAGAATAAAACACATTATAGATGGTTATATAGATTACAGACCATATCACCTAAATTATATAATTCAAGATTAAGTTGTGGGATACAATCTTATTTTCAGCAATTGAAACAAAGCAACTCTATTGCATCAATTTAATATTTACTTACAAATGCTATTAGATTTTTTAATAATTGAGTTTTGATTGAATTTTCTACTTTATGCATCATGTGATGTTACATGGCACAGACATCCAAGAAAAATTATTAAGACAATTTAAATATTACAATCTTTATCTTCATTTAGCAAGCAAATTAAATAAGGAACCATCAGGATACTGATAGAAATGTCATCATCATCTACCTTGAATAACATTATTAATTGTGTGAACCATATAACTTAAATAACTTTTCTTTCCAACACGTAATATAATTAATTTTTTTTTTCTATTAACTGATTCTATTTAAATTTTATTTGTTACTTTCTATATAAAAAATTTAAACAAAGTGTTATTGTCTGACATAAAAGCTATTTAAACTAAATAGACCACACAAAACTAATATAGTTTAAAATAAATGAAAATGACATTTCTATCAGTTTTACAATATTCTTATAATTTATAAAACAAAATTTAAATCATATTTTATAAATTAATATTAATTAAAATAAACCGGACAAAATAAAATAAAATCTTGCCACGCATCTTTGAGCAGATGTAGTATGCTAAACATACGCTGACGTACGCAATGCATTTTCTTTCTTATTTGACAAAATGTGTTTCAAAGAAGATGCCAGGAAACTCCAAACTGACAGGCGTGGAAGTTTTCAATGTGAACGGGTACTTCATAATTTTCTGCAGTATCGCCCAAAGTAGGGGGAAAAATCATACCAACATCCATGTGCGTTCTTGGTCTACATCTCAACCACAAGGATGTGCTTAGCAATAATACCGTTTCATGCCATGCCAAGAAGGTAATTTTTATAACAGATGAAATTTCATTTTCATATTTAATATCTTACATTTAAAGATCTTTAATATGTTATTTGTTTCACTATTTCAGGTTAAGAAAAATTAAATTTAAATGAGTACATTTAAAATCTTTATTCATAAAATTTGTCAAACTTGTTAATAATTTTAAATTGAAATATTTAAAGTGGTATAAATTTTTTTATGAAGTTTTCTTTCAAATACATAATTATACGGTGATTAGAATTTTTAGAGTGTCTTTTATTAAGTCATTTGTTCACAAAATATATTTAGTATAAATATACATATAAATATATATATGATCATATTTTTTTAATGGGTGTAAGTGTACTTTGTAAAGAGATTAATTTTAATATATAATGTTGAGGTCTTATTCTAAACAAAATTTGATGGCTAATAAATTTATTTCAAGCCATTCAACTTCACCACTAAGTGAAAATTATTTTTACTACTGACATTGACTGAGTAAGCTTAGAGTACATGTTCACTCGTTTCTTACATGCTATTTGAGACTTTATATGCAAATAGTTGAGGATGTGAAAGAACTATGTTAAGAATACAAAGTCACTGGTTTTCCTCAAAGAACCAATTACTGCCCTTTTCTAGCTAATAAATTTATTTCATGCCATTCAACTTCACTAGTTTTTCATAGACTAAGTTTTTTCTCATATCAACGAATCAAACCCGGTGTTTAATACATCATTTTTTGTACCCCAATGCCATCAAAGTAAGAGGAAAACATCTTTTATGTCCTTCAATGGTAGATTTTTCTTACCCATTGTGTTTCCATCTAAGGGTTTCTAATGTAGATCAAATAATGTGAACCTTATCAGGGAAACAATTATTTGCAGCTATAATGAGTTCAATTCACTTTTCACTTTCAACAATGAAGAAAAAACTATAGGCAGGAAATTTATCCTTCAAATTAATTCATACACTATCCACTTCAACATAAAACAAGAATCAAATTCTCTTAGTATTTTATTTAATTAAATTGGTCTTGAATCTTTACACAATCAACTCCAAAATACTACATAGAGAATTCATGTTGTAAATTCCCTATTCCAAATTCAATGTCTGATTCCTCACAACAAATTTAACATACAAATCTACAATAAAAATTTTGATTTTTAAAACAAAATTATCCTTCACGGAGAACTTCTACACCTCCCTTGGTAGTCTAGATTGATTACTATCAATTATAAACTTTTGTACACTTTTCTCCAGCTTCTTTCTTCAACCTTCACCACCAACAACCTTAGATTTTTTTTCTTTTCTTTTACCCAATTTTTTTCTTCCTTTCTTGGTGTCTCATTTCCTGGCTCTTCCCTTTCTAGCCAACTCTCAAATTTCTCCTTTTCTCCTTCCCTATCTCTTCCTTTCTCCAACACCTCTTTTGTGAATTTTGGTTTTCTTAAAAAAAATTTACAATTTTCACCAAAAAAGATAATATATTAAAATACAAATGTTGCAATTCTAATTTTTAAATTTCAAAGTGAGCATAAGAATTAATTAAATAATGAATTCAAATTTCTCCTATGACTCCACTTGAATTCTATTGGAAGTGCATGAAATTAAATTCTCCATGTCTTGGCTTGCACACAAAAACCAAAAAACTGAAATTAAATCAACTGCAAGGAAAATCACACATTTTTTTGGGTCATGAGGATTGCTTTACACCCAAGATGCTCCTACATCAATGTGGATGAGAATGGGATGGCCTTCGTGATGGCTACCAGTAATTCTTTTGTGGGCATCACTAATTCTTGGTACATTGGATTACCCATGCTTATAAAAAAATGGTCTCCATTTCAATTGTCTTTTAGTAGTCAATTCTGACATAATTTATTGTTGATTTGTATAGATATAACAATCTATATAGAGAAAATGTGTGCACACATTTCTATGAAGACCCTTGAGAAGCATTTGGGAGAATTTTTTGTCTTTGGAATATTTTTTACATCCATTTCCACAATTTTTTGGATTATCACTTTTATCAATGTGGTCTACAACACCTAACATGATTATTGCACCTTTGTACACTAACATGGAAACATGTGATTAGAGTTCAAAGAATTCAGATATCTTGAACTTTCTTCCTTCATGTACCTCTCAAGAATGGTAAGACTTCCTACATACATTTTTGGTTATGTTTCTTCCTAAGGGATTGCTTGAAAATCTTAGATAATACTTAGCATGCATTATTGGGCATTCACCATTACCATATGAGATTGTCCATTAGGGGGAGCTACATGGTATTTCTTCTTTAGGAGATAAAGATTAGCTCTATATCCAAGAACAACTATGAAAACAGTGAAAACCTTATGTAAGAGAGTATGCAAGAAATGAGTTTGCTTGATATTAACAGCTATCAAATATAATGATGAGGTATGTTACAAAATTATACAATAGCCTTATATAGACAAGTTTTTATGAACTACCTAATGCAAAACATTAAATAAATTTTGTCATTATCAAACAAACTATGACACTATAAAAAAAAAAAAATTAAAATGATAATATCCTATCTAGACAATTAAGATTTCTAGAAATATGCATAAGATGTAATTAGACTTAACATGTAAATAAGTCACCACTAATTAAATAATTAGGTAAATTACCTATTTACACCAACACGCCCCCTTAAGTGTAACTTAGGGAGAAATTATTATCATGCAAATTATGCTAAGATGTAAGGATAACTCCCTATTACAAGGTCATGTTAGGTACCCATATATAAATGAAATCTATCATAAATAGTGAAAAGGAGAAAACCAAGTATGACAAACTTATCCCTAAAAGAGAGAAAAATTACAAAGAAATATGATGTATGGAGGACTTGATCATAACCCCCAATGGCTACATCCGTTATGAATATACAATCAATGAACCCCTCCACAAGAGGGAAAGAAAAAGACTATGTAGCCCCCCATAATGTATAGTCTCCTAAAACAATGGTAAGTCCCTAAAGATAGAACATGATCCAATGTTGACAAACAACTTGTCTCCCTTTTGAAAGAAATAAAACCAAGTACAAATGCAGGAATGCTTCTAATTTTAGATAGGAATTGAAAGGAAGAATTCATAAATATGTATGATGATCTCTCTAAAAACAACCCATTGTCTCTCTTTCCATAGCTCAAGATGAATATGTAGCAACAATGGGGGTAGCATGTCAAACCATTTGGATGAGAATATTTTTAAGAGACTTAAAGCATGAAAAATAATGAGCAAATAAATTTTTTTATGACAATAACTCTTCAATTACACTATCAAAAACTTAGTTTTTCATAAAAGAAGCAAACACATTGATACTAGTTATCACTTCATAAGGGAACTAATCAATGGTGGAGAATTTATTTTGGAACATTGGAGGTTTGAAGAATACTATTTAGATATCTTCACCAAACTATTGGGAAAAGAAACTTTTGTCCATCAAAGAGGCATTTTGGGAATCATGGATGTTAGAAGTTGTGATTATGGGAAACTGTTAGAAATTAATCCCAACTACCTTCATTTATTCCTTTGTATACCCCACTTCATCCTCAATATCATTGACAACAAGACTAACTAGATACAATAAGTTCATTTTATGGCCTAAAACTAACTCCCTCTACGCTCTGATATCATATAAGAAATAGGAGATCATGGAAATAAATAAAAAACACAAGTGAACAATGCAAATATTATATTTAGTCTACTCAGATTATAATGATTACAAAGCCTTGCATATATAGGCAATGAATAGGAAATCCACCTATGATGTTAATTGACAAGCACCCCATGAAGTGGAAAAAATGGGTAGAAAAGTGTCCTATAGGTGTCAAACTTAGGCTCACTAGGAATGTGCAAACTAACAACCTATTTGACCGAATGATCAACCTTGATTGCAAGTGTTGAGTGACCTTTGAGGTGAGATGGAAAGTCTTCCAACCTCAAAAAGGTAGAACATAATGTTTACCAAATAACTTGGTGAACTATAGAGGCTTAAAATGTTTCACATTTAGTTAGGCAAGATGTTTTTGAGCCCATTAGCTTAAGTAAACTTAACTATAGTAAATAGATAAATTATTCACTCTAGCACCTCTTGAATCTTCCCCTTTTTCTATAGAACGACCTCTAGAGACAATTTCTTTTTGTGTGGAGGTGTCTATGTTATATTTCCTCCTCACTTCTTGGGACAAAAAAATCCCATAACGTAATCACATTCAAGAGTATTAGTTATGTTAAAGCTAATGGAAGTGACTATTTGATTCCAAGGATTAGGCAATCCACACAATAGTGTAGCTGCCTTGTCTTCATCTTCAATTTTTACACCCAAATTAGCTAATTGGCATATAAGAGTATTGAAAATATTTAAATTATCAACAATTTCAATACCTTATTTCATTCACAAACTATACAACTGCCTATTCAAGTAGATCTAATTTGACAAGGATTTTGTCATGTAAAGACTCTCCATTCTACTCCATAATCTCATTGTTGTTTCCCTCCAATAATATTGAAAAGAATATCATCTACTAAACAAAACTAAATTGTGCTAAGAGCTATTGTATCTAGATCCTCCCAATCCTCATTAGTTATATTTGGAAATTTCTTTAATTTTCCTACCAACACCTCGTTACACTAACAAATAATGTATCTTGAGCTTCCATAGCTCAAATTTATTCTTCCCATTTTATTTCTCCATCTCAAACCTTGAATTTGAAATCTTTACCACCTGATGTTGCAAAAAAATTCAAATCCTAACACAAACACTAAAAAAAAAACTATTTTACTACCACTTGTTGTGAAAATATAAAACCCACAAACTTAAATATAATATTGTAGAACAAGTTAGCTGCAAAGAAATACTAAAGAAAATAAAATGAAACAATATAATATTAGACAAGACATAGATTTACATGCTAAAATGTTGATAATATGTAAAAGAAACATCTGCGAGGCAAAGTATCAGTAATCTTATTGCTTAGAAAAAATGGTTATAATCTTCACAATACTATTTCTATTCAATTACTATTACAATTCATTGATTTTTCTTCAAGACAAGGAATATAAAAAAGCTTCAAGATAATAACTACTATCTAATCTTTTAGAAAAAAGCTAGCTTTTTTATTGGTTTAATTAGCTTTTTTTTAAATTATTTTATTTCTTTTTCTATTTTATAAGACAATATTTTTTGTTTATTGCTTTAATTGTTATTATTATCCAACACTTGTGGATGCAAAACAAAAACCCACATACACCTCTCCTTTCATAATATTTTCATGTGGTTAGCGTATAGAAGATGAAAATTGAAAATCTTCCCTATGGAAAAAATTAAGAGGAAATGTCCAAGAACATGCATGAATTCACTAAGTTTCTTTTGAATTTTATTTCTCTCCGAACACTTCCTTATTCAGAAAAAGTGTAGAAAATTAAGTTCTTCCCAATGCGTTAGGATTCTAGGAGAGCCCAAAATCATAGGCATGGTTACACTTCACCTACAGATGAATAAAAATTATATTTGCATACTATTATTTTAAAAAAAAATTGAAATCAAGCTACAAGTGTTAAACTTATATAAAAAGCATAATTTAATAGTTTTGTATTTATGAAAACATTCAGCACAAATTAGATCATTTTCTTTTTAATTTTATTTTCTTATTATTATAAGATAGTATAACATATTTTAATAGATTGTGGAAATATATGAGTTTGATAGCAATGCCATTATTATTTATTCTTAATGATATTATTAATTTTCTAGATTATGTATATTAGTGATTTTTTTATTTTTTATTTTTCTTTTCATTATAGCATTGTTTTCTAAAAATATATATAATATTAAAATATTTTTATTGTATCAAGTGTGTGTATATCTATATATATAATTTGGGATGTTAAATATTTCAATTTGTTTAAATGCTCATTTAAATAACTCTTATTTATTTTTACTGTAAAATTATAAATATTATTATTAATTTTGTTTAAATAAAGGTAGCAGAGCCACAAAATATTATTATTGAAATAAGAAGAGTATTACATTTCAAAGAGAAGCTAAGGAATGAGACCATTATAACTTGTAACTAATTTTTTTTCAAAGAGATAGCCTTCACATACAAAGTATAATCAACTTGATTAAGAAGGAACAAAATTGTGCCCGGGGCACCATGTACAAAAAATTTAGAAGCTTTGAAGAAGAAGAAATAGCTAAACACTAGGAGGAAAGGAGAGGGTGAAGCACAAAACCCTTAAAGCACTAATGAAATTTGTGAGCCAGGATGGAAAATCTAGAAGAGATAAAGAACCTTAGTAACTAAAAATGAGAGTCCACATTGACCTGCAAGGAGCATAATGAACCAAGGAGAAGTTTCCAACCACAATATTAAGCAAAATATCAACCACATGGTTAGCATAAAACCATCAAAGAAAGAAGAGACCCAGAGATAAACCTGATAGATCATATCGCTAATAAAACTAGAAAAAAACTAGAGGAGAAAAGTGGTCTCCTCAAGTGGAGATTTCTTTAGATGATGCAATATCCTTAGGAGGTTGAAAGTGAGGTTCCTCATGTGGCTCTATAAGAGCATGCCTGATGAGGAGGAAAACTGCATTGTACAGTTCCTAAATGGGGTCACATATAGAGTTAACCAGAAAAATTATAAATATTATTAAATAATATATTTTATTTTATTTTACTATAAATTAAAAGAGAATAAGAATGAAATATATAATTAAATAAGATATAAAAAAAAATCAATATAAATTTTTGGTTGTGATTATAATGCTAATAATTCTTTAAATTGTTTTGAGGGGTAAACATTGTTAACCTAGAGTTATTAACTAGAGAGGTCACAAATGAGGGACCTCATCTCCAATATAAATTTTCAACAATTACACCCCAATGAGCTTTGAACCTTGATGGAAATAATAACAACACAACTTAACCATCATAGTATGCCACTTTTCGCTAATGTTTATAAATTTTTATTTTAAAATAAGTTATCTAATTTACTTGACCAATAATCATTTTGATGGTAAATATCATTTAATGTAGAATTAAATGTCAATTAAATTAAATTTGTGATGGTAAAAATTATATATTTTATATCTTTTCCTATTATTTTGGACTAACTTTGATTAGCTTTCCTTTTATGTCTTGATTAGTGTACAAGTAGTGTATTATAATAATGGCATTAAAAAATAACATGATCCTTAATCTATTCCCAATAGAATACATCCCAAGGACTATTTTTTATTTATTTTTTATCACATGCTTCATTGTCTCAAGTCATTTTTATAGTCAACAAACTAACTAATGTAAGATCTAGAAGTGCAAAAAATAACTTGTAGTAAAATTTCTAGTTTTTATTCTAAATTAAGCCCTGGCTAAATGTTGGAATTAGAAATAAATCGAAGCTAACAAAAAATTAGTGCAAAAACATACATAAAATAAATATTCTAACAATGATATGAAATTAAAATGGAAAAATAAATTGATTTCACACAAGAAAATGTAAATTCTTAAAAAGTAAAGTACCATTATGATAGCTCATAATAGTGTGAATAAATAACAAGCCAAAAAGAGGACACAAACATTTGTAAGAGGGGAGGCAAAACCAACTTATTGAAAAATATAACTTGAACTACCTAAACATAGGCAAGATTAACATTGATAAAAAGATGCAATCTATCCTTAGCTAACTCAAGCACTAAAAGTAAGCAAGATAAACTAAATATAGAGGAAAATACATAATATCAAATTAAATAAAAAAGAGGAGCCTACACCAACATGCCTCTTAATTGTAGTTTGGGTGGATGAAAAGATAGGTCATGAAAAATGAAACATGATGAACTACCCATGTAAAAATAGATCCTTTTGTGAATAAGTAGCCTTTTGGAACCACAATAAATATTGTGAATAAAGAAACTTAATTTTTATGAATGGTCTAGAAAATATGTAAATAACTTTCTCAAAATGCAAGTGGCATCAAAGATCAATGGTGTATTCATAGACAATCTCTTGAAAATAGTGTGTGTGAACCTCTAAGTTCTTGGTTTTTTTTGTGATGGATTAGGTTCCATGAAATCTATGTGACAATTAAATTATCATAAAATATGACTAGTTTTCAAGTGAGCTAGATATTCAACTCAATGAGAATATGTTAAACCCAATGGCATTAGTGGTGGTATTAAAAACCCCTAATATTTAGCCTTATTTGAAGATAAAACAATTGTAGACTAATTCATGCTCAACCAAAAAATAGGATGTAAACAAGGTTAAAATTTGTAAAGTAAATAGGAAATATGATCTTAAGAATCACCTAGCCAATATATATTTTGTACCCTAGAAAATCAATATCACTACTTTCTATATAGTGAATCCTAATACTATAAGTACCCTAAATGTAATGGATATTTTTCTTGGCTATATTTCAATGTAGCTCATAATGATCATACACAAATTAAGATATCGTGTCCATTACATACAAAATATTATGTTGTATATCCATAAAATAAGTGAGGCTTCCAATAAGGTATCACTAAAAGGTACAATCAATCAAACTTGTGAATAATATTGAGCCTAAAGTTTGACACTAGAAGAAAATGGACTAGGATTATTCTTAAAATTAGTCATATTAAACTACATGATAAAATCAATAGTATACTTAGTTGTGTAATGATGATCCTAGAATTATTTTGCAATATCTCAATTTTGAGAAAGTAACCTTTAACACCATCTAGATAACTAAAAATATCTAAGACTTTCTTTGTGGATATAATGCATTATTTTCCCTAAAGTAATGAGGGTACACAAAGGAGATCTAAAAACTTTGAGTTGCTTAATTGTTGGATTTTACTACTGCAATCTTCAAAAGGATTGACTCTCTATAAGGCTCAATGTAGAATATGATTCTACATATGACAAGGTTAGTGAAAGGTCTTTTCCCAATACTAAGGTGTAGGAGTTTTAGAATGCATTGTGTACTTTATAATTTCATTGAAATACACACTCTTTCATTCCACCATACCATTTTTTTTTTATGATTTTAAGGAATTATTCACAAAAATTCAATATTCTTTACAATACAAAACAACTCAAAATGATGGTTGAAATACCACCATTGTTCATGCATAAATATTTGATGCATTTCCTTAATTATTTATTTACAAAATATTTTAATTTATTAAAAAACTCAATAAGTTATAATTTTTACAAAGAAAATATAGCCAACTATACTTGTAAATTTAATTACTAAATTTCAAAATATATGTAGTCTTACTCAAGCAAGGATATAGAAATATGGAACAACCCAATTATTTTTAAATCATTATAGAAGATGTGAAGCTCGACAAGGCTTTCCCTCGATAATTTTTTCTGGAGAAAAATGATAAAAAGTGAACTAAAGTCAAATTTGTAACCATGCACTAGGTTAGTGTAGGATCATGGGGGTACAAACTAGGCACTTAACTGTCAATGAAATTTCAAAAAATAGAGTTAGGAAACTTGACATAAAAATTTGAATAGGTTATTGCATAAGGGAGAAATCTACAAGTATAAATGAGATCAAAACAATGAAAAAAAAACAAATCTAATCCAAAACAATAATCGAGATCTATGCCCATTACTCATGAACTCCAACAATTATTTATTCATGAATGTTATAGAAATAAAAACAATAAACATGATCTCAAAAAAATAAAATCTTACCAGCTTGTGTCGAAGTGTACCTATATTGACGTATGTTGGATTGTTCAATTCAATACGAATTGTCCATTGTTGCATGTGAGAGCTTTGGAAAGTGTGTGTGCGTGTTGTTGATCGAAGATGTGTTGAAGCTTTGTCAATGTCGAGTAAGATCTTCACATTACTTTGTTGCATAAACTATACTGATTCTCCAATCCTTTTCTGTGAGGGAAGAGGTTTGTTATATAGAATTTATGATTTTGAATGAATGCTCTAGATTGCGTAGTAGAATATCTTTATCGAAAGTTGAAAGATATAGAGAGGATTTAGATGAGCATAATTTATGAACATTGATTGCATAATTAGTGTGGGTTATGTGCAGGATCATGATGGGCCAAAAAGTGGCAATAGGATTGGTGTGTAGGGTATGTGGCTAACGACTTATTTTTTACACAAAATTGATGAAACAAAAAGGGTTTTTAACGGAGATTCTCAGCTTTCCATCAATATAAATTATGCTTTACTTTGAATTTAATAAATAATAATTATTCATTTTCTATTCGAATTATGACAAAAGTCCTGATTGATAGGTTGATTGAAAAACATTTAAAGCTTTCAAATGGTATCACATTTTTTGAATCTAAAACATGTTTCACATTCTATGCTTCACATACTATAGTATTAAAAGAACAAAAATTGAATTTCATGAAGTTTTGACCAAGTTAAGGTGGTCAGACATGAGAGTTTTTATTTTTTAAAAAAGTTGCAATAAAAAATTCATATTTAATTATTTACTTGGAAAAAAATTACAAAAAAACATCCATCACATTGCGACATTAGTCCTCTACTTAGGGGAATAAATTAGATTAGATACATAATTAAATAATTGGTATTATTTAACTAATTAGGAGGAATAAAGTGAAGATTAGGACTTTATTAAATAAATGTAATTTATTTAATTTGTTGAAATTGATGAAAAGGTGAATTAATTAAATAATTTTGTATTATTCAATTAACATTATAAATTAGGGTTTTAGGACATTATTAAATAAATTAAATTTATCTAATTCTTCAAAAATGGTGAAAAAATGAATTAATTAAATAATGTATAATTATTCAATTAATAGGGGAAATTATGGTTTTTAATGCTTTTGATGTGAAATGTAGTGATATTTGATGATAATGATGTTGATGATGTGAAAATTTCATTTAGAAATGTTTCCTAAGACTAGGTTTTTTGGGGATTATTATATGTAATTAGGGTTCTAATTACCTCATTTTCACTTTGAGCCTATAGTGATTTCTTGCCTCTAGTTTTCTCATTTTGTTAGTTGTTGAGGAGCTATGTGAAGGATTCAGGGAGCCCAACATTAGATAGACTCGAGTTGATAGTTTGGATGACCTATTGGCATTGGTGCCATGGTATGTACCTTTTTTATTTTTCATTTTCGTCATATTTTGTATTTAATGCACAAAGTCAAATTAGTCATATTTTCGTCATATTTTGTAATTAATGCACAAAGTCAAATTAGTCAAGTGCACAGGATTTAGGAATTTCACACCTTTGTATTAGTTTCAACACTTTTGACATTGTGAAATGGTAACTTTTATTATTTTCCTGTGCACTTGCTCTTATTTTATGCATTTGAAATTCACTTTTTTAGAAATTTTGTGCTTTTTATTACTTGTCATTGTTTTGGTCACTCTTGGTGCAGATCTTCGCTTTTGATTTTCTCTCCTTTCAAAATTTTCATTGCTTTTGACAATAATTTCTTGCATTTTCCTATTTCTCTTGCCTTTGACAAAAATGTCATCACTTTTGAAAATAATTTCTTTCCTTTGGCTTTTTGGAACCCTAATTCAATTTATTCATTATTTTAGGTTCATTTTACATTTTTAGGCTGAATCCTTAACATCATGGGTCAAACGTTTGTAGGTGGTCCTTAGTCCACTCTAGTCGAGGGAGCGACGACCATGGGATCTATTTTATTTGATCATGGGTTTTGATATTTTAGAGTGAGATTTTCTAGATGTTGTCAGGTTGCATAGCTTTTGTTACATTCCCACCATCAAATGTCAAAGTGCTAATATGACTACACTCATGGATAGGTGGCACTTGGAGACCTCTTCATTTCATTTACCTACTGGGGAGGCCACTATTACTCTTGAGGATGTGTGGATGATCCTCCACATACCCATTCATGGAGAGCTCGCTACATAGTATGTTCAGTGGGGAACTCGTTATATGTGCCATGCTCTTGGTGTGAGATTTCTAGAGGCTCAATAGTCAGGGATAGATATATCATATTTTGTTGGTAGTGTAGATCTCATTTCTCTTGTTCTCTGTGGTTTGATTTTGGGGATTATTAGTCTTGATACGAGAGGCCAAAAGTTTCCTATGGGATGGGGTATATGCATCGATCAGATGTTTGAGCACGACATTAGATACACACTGGGATGTTCCATGTCACCTTGCCCACCTATATAGAGATATGCATGAGCTTGGATATCGTTGTGGGAAATCTATTTCTATATGTATCTCTCTTCTTTATGCATGGGATTGGGAGTACATCTCGGTGACTCGACCTAATGGTATATTGGATCATGATGTTGATGATCCATACTCTTATCACTATGGAGACTTTCTACTTTATACATTTCCTTGACAACTTTCCTATTGGCACCATATATTCGATGATATACCAGATTTTGTATGGAGACCATATATGGATTATGAGGTGTGGCCTAATGATCAAGAGCATTTGGTATATTGTAGAGAGAATTAATTATTAATTGATCACACACACTCTCTCTTGGAGAGATATCTTCATGACAGGGTTTGTAGGTAGTTTGTAGAGAGATGGGTTATTTCTAGATACTTATAAGGCTAGGTTTGGTCAGACCATGAGAGAGGTCCATGTCTAGGGTCTATAGGTTGATCAAGATTTTATTCTTGCTACATTCAAAGCTCTTGCCCTAGTCGGATGGGATTGACTAATGGGCTTGTTAGCTATCAAAAACTCAAGTAAGAATACCTCAAAAGGTTGCCAATCTTTTGATACGTTTCAGGGTAACAGACAAGGTCAGAATGGTTTAGACCTTCTTCTCTTTAGGTGTTGCTAGACCTAGGTGGGTATACCTATATGAATGAGGTAGACTTAAATGATGTGACTTGATTGATTTGATGGATCTATTACGATGGCACAAATGTAATAGATAAAACCTTACAGACTACTCCTACAATTAATATTAAACATGAAATGTGAATGTTTTTGAACAAATAATTTATAGAATTCTAAGCATGTGGATGGTGTGACCAGTGCCTACTTCTATTGGGCTAATGGATTCAATAGGTAAATAATATTTGTGTCCTATTTCTGGATACAATTCAAATTGTTTGGAACTTTTATGTTTATAACTTCTATAAATAGGCAAGAGTGTAATTATCAGATTCTTCTTAATAATCCAAATGTCTTTTTTCCAAATTACTATGATTAATTAGAAGGATTTAATCTTGTCTTACAGGAAGCAATTAACTAAACCACACAAGAGTAACAAGTATGTTTTGATAAATTGAAGAATATCCTTAATATTTCAATTTAAATAATCAGGAAAGAGAACATTGGAGACAACCAAATAATATTTTCAAAGAAATTCAACAAAAAAATAACAGCATAATTGGATCACCAAATTTATGAATTCCTCTCCATTACATAATTTGAAAATATTTTACAATGTACAAAATGATATTTATTTCGGCAACAGTTCACTCTATCCAACTACCTAACCTACCTATTCCTCCTAAATCTAATCCTATATTTCCTTTGATTTCATTTGACATATATACATTGCTATTTTAGCATTACAACCCTTCATATCTGTTCACTGCTATGCTTCAGTATTCTTCTTCTTTTGACAAAAATATTTAATTAATTTCCCTTGGAAAATTAAATATTTTAATCTTCATCTTTGTGTTCTCTTGTGAATAATAATCATTATAATAATCTTAATAATCTTCATTAATCCTTTCACTGGAAAATGTCTCGCTTATATCTAGGTTGGTTAGAATATTTCACCAAGTTTAGCAGATTACTCCTTCGTGTAAAATAATTACCCATTACCTACTCCTGTAACTTCTTTGGTAAAAATATCCCACTTCCAAGTGCAAATATTTTATAAATCTTACCCTTTTTCTTTCCATGGGTTAAACAATTAATTCACCTTATAACTCGCTTTTAAAATATTTCATATCTTAATGAAAATATTTTATTTCATGAAGGAAATACATTATTTCTTCACCTTTATCTTTATTCAATAATTTATCATTTTATCACTCCCACAATCTAATATTAAAATTTCATTTTTACTTTCACTGATAGTATTCATTTTAACATTTACTTCTTTTCTCAAGTTTTTAGCATGACATGTATTATCGAAGTGACTTTCTTTTTTCCCACCGACTTTGATTCTCTTGTCGATGAAGTCAGCTTGCTCCTCCAAAATATTTCTCATCGATGTGACATACAGATCGGGGAGACTTGTAAAAATTGCTCGACTATAGATGTCACTCTAATGACTTTAGGGTTTTGTTCTAATTTATCAGATTTTAGGGATTCCTCGTGTTGATGTAAGAATGTCGAGAGGATTTTTTCCTCCTAAAAAACTTTTGCAATCTAAGACATCACTTGAACGACTTATGAATCTTTTTTGAGTTTCCTAAAAGTTGATTTTCCTTCCCTCGAGACCATAAGAGAATCATTGGGCTCATAAACCATAATCCATTTCTTTAAGGGACAACTCCCACCTATGATCAGACTTGAATGAAAATCCGTACAACAACCCTAAGTACTTTTGAAAAATAGTATTCACCTTTTGAGACTTCATTTTATATTCATTTTGTTACCCCCTCAGTGACACATGAACTTGGTGTAAATTTAAAATCTCTCACTAACGAACTTTCTCTTAAATATGAACTCTTTCATCGATGAAACATGCACAGTCAGACATACATGAAAACTCATGTGGATCACCTTTCTCTCACCGATGGACCTAGGGTTCTTGCTCAGGTTCCAACGACACATGAGAAATGCTTTTGCAATGATTGGGATGAATCTTCTTCCTTCGGCCGAAATAACCCATTCTATTCAAAATGCCCTGTATACAGTATTGTGGAAACATGACTCAAATATATGTGAAGACAAGCTCCTATTGACCGGTTCTTGTCATCCCCTATGACAAAAATGATTGGTCCAACTAATAGGAGTGATTGTTCAGAAATCCTCAAGCGAAGTCTGCCAACGCTAATTGGTTTAACTATGCAAATGATCTCAACAAAACATCTTCTAATCATCTTTCCAATAGTTAGCCTTTAGGATTTGGTACCATCGTTGCTTTATTTGGCATTGTTATTCTGCATGATGTAATCCAAAATACTGTGCCACCAAATATTTCAGAGATAATGGTACCAAGGATGCCTCAATACTCCTATTGATTTTGTGGCAAGAAAAAAGTTTCATTCCATTGGCTTCAAGAGGAAAAATCATTAATCTCTTCATGACCCGCAGTATCTCTTAGAGGATCTTCGCTAGCATTTCACACCCCTTTCACTTTTATCAGTTGATCTTAAATATACCACTTCAAATTTCTCTTGTGTTTCAGATTTAATGAAAGCATAATTTAGACTATGGCCTATCTTTTAAAATATCTTGATACTAGATTATTCCAATCTTTCCTCTCCTATGAATTGCCTTATTACAAACACTATATCTTTATTATTCAACAAAATCTTCCCTTCATTATGCTCCGATGGTCATCGATGTCTATTTATTTATTGTAGTTGTCATGAGGCATTAAAATAGTATCAAAACTATCCCTCCTAATATTTTTGTACAAGAAGCAACCACAACTATATGCATTTGTCTCATTGAACAAAGCCGAAAGTCGTTGTTTAGAGAAATTCTCTATATTGAACTATAATCTTTATTGCATGTATCTCTTTGCTCGTATATCATGTACCAATGATTCCTTTAACTGGAAACATATGGAGAGGATCTGAAGGTACATTCCTTGTGAGATCGCAGTGAAGGTTTCAACCATTTTCTCATCATAAAACTACCTGTCACTGATGAATGTAGATTCGCTTCCATTATTATTTATAAACCTCCCTTTTAATTGTAGCGATAGGTGATTTTTTTTATAGATTTTCTAATTAAATTGAAGTTCCTTCTTTTGGTGAATCTTCCAAAACATCAATCTAGACTTCCAAACCATGGAGAGAACAATCACTATTTTCTCCACCTCTGAGCTTCTCTTTACCAAAAAATCATTTTCACTTATGCAACTGTATGTCTGGGTACTCGAATCAGATTTTTTTATTATCATGGGGAGCCTTAAATTTTGTCAAAATTGGAGTGAAATTTTAGGCTCCAATAGTGGCTCTGTCTGGGGATGTATGCCCCCTGTGGGAATAACAAGAATTCAGGTATTTGGGAGAGCAGATCTAACTTTATTCATTTGAGCAGTAGACTTGAAACATTTTTCTGTCATGAACTAACATAGTTTTTGAAAAACCATACCATAGTTGATGGCATAAGGCCACCAAAAATAATTGCCCCTATTTTCCCCTATCAAATACCTTGCTTTGTTATGTTTTAATCAAATTCTTCTTGAGAATACTCATACAATCTACCTTGTCATTGAAAACTTTTAGAATAATATTGTGTTTAGCCTGACTTATGTTCCTTTTATCATTCCTCATTTCATCATCATGTGATAAATCTTTTCCATATTCAACATACAATGTGTATGCACACTCCATGTTATATCCATCATTATTTTGTTCACCATCATATGTAAAATAATCTCTTGGCTGATTTGAAATATTTTCTATTTCTTCAATATCACCAATTGGCAATGATATGAACTCATCATTATTTTGCTCATTCACTCCAACTGATGTTGAGGATGAATTTCCTAAATCATTCTTGTGTGTGTACTTTTGGTACTCTATTGCCAACAAAAATGAAATTTTTTCACTATTGAGTGAACATGTTTCTATATTTATATCTCTACAGTTGTATCCTTCACTTTTTTCATCATCAAAAAGAGGTTCAAAATCATAAGAGAATGAAAAATTAGAAACATTAACAACACATTCATTTGTTCCACAATTTGACATATCATTTTATTTTTTTGAAAATATCTCTTCCTCACCATAAAGTGGATTTGAAAATACCTAAAATTCATTCTTTGGCATACCGTGGCAAGATATTATCTAATCATCACTTATCTTTTCATCATACAATGGATTTGAAAAAAATTAAAAACCATTTTCAGATGTACAAACCTTTTCTTCATCAAATGTGTCTTCATGGATTTCAACTGCAATTGGATGTGTTATTTGTTTACTATCAAATGAACTTTCTTCTTGATCATCACAAAAACTAGAAGAATCACCTTGTTGTAAATCAAAATCCATTGGTTCATTTTCACAATCTGAACATTCCTTGGATCCCTCATAACATGGACTATCACAATTTGTTATGCAAGAGAGATATTTTGTATAATCTTCATCATGTAGGCTATCATAAGAATCATTTTGACTTACACATGTCTCATCTTCTATTCGGGTATGTGTAGGATCATGATGGGCCAAAAAGTGGCAATATGATGGGTATGTGGCTCACGACTTTTTTCCCCAAAAATTGATGAAATAAAAAGGGTTTTTAAAGGAGAATCTTAGCTTTCCACCAATATAAATTATACTTTACTTTGAATTTAATAAGTAATTATTATTCATTTTCTATTCAAATTATGACTAATGTCCTGATCGATAGACTAATTGAAAAAAATCTATAGCTTTCAAATGGTATCACAGTTTTTGAATCCAAAATGTGCATCACATTCTATGCTTCACATACTATAGGATTAAATAAAGAAAAAATAAATTTCATGAAGTTTTGACCAAGCTAAGGTGGTCAGAAATACAACTTTTTATATATTTTTAAAGTTGTAATAACAAATTCATAATTAATTATTTACTTGTAAAAAAATTACAAAAAAATATGCATCACATTGGGACATGAGTCCTCTACTTATATCTAAAATCTTATAAAAAATATTATCATTTTATTGTGGTTAGGTTGATCAGACAGACACCTACTTCCTATTTTTTCCCTGAAATTTAAGTACTACTACTTTAAAATTTTAAATTTTCACGAAATAGATTTCTTATTTTTTTAAACAAACATAGTATTTTAGAAACTACATTAAATTTTCTATAGATTCTATTGTTACATATTTTTGAAATAATATAGATAACTTATTAAAAAATTTATGTCAAGTTGCCTAACTCTGATTTTTCTGATTTTTTTGCCACTTAATGGCCTATTTTTTCCATGACGATCCTGCACATACACATTGGTTGCATCGTCTAATCAATGTCTATGTCTTCAACAATGATGTCACCATTGTCTTCATCCCTTTTCTTATCTATGATATCAATCAACACATTCACTTGGCCAAAAGTGACTGGATTTAGTGACTTAGGCCAATGAATTGAATTGGGCCAATATACTTTCATGAATTACTCAATAAACATGGATCTGTTGAGCCTATAGTTAATATGTATTTTCCTAAAAATATCTAGCATTCTGCAAAGAAAAGAATGCCCAGATTCTCCTCTATTTCTTCTGATGTCAAGAAGGGCCTCCAAAATATTTTTGAAATTTTCATCATTTTTCTTCACTGATTGTTGGTTCCTGTATGTACCTTGCTACAGATTCTAACTGACACCTTCACATGGGCTGGAATTGTGTTGCACTTGAAATTGATCATATTGATAATCTTGATAGGTTACCAGTCTTTGTCTAGGAGGGATTGGATAAGCGTTTATTTTCTTTGATGGCTATCATGAATGAATGTTCTACTGTGCATGAAGTGTATTACCTTCATTGTGAAAATTCCTAGTTGTATTATAAGGTGCTTGTGGAATCAAAGGACCACTTGCATTTGAATATCCCTCCTCATCAGAGAATGGCATATATTGGGGTGCATCTAAAGCAGGCAAGATACCCACTTCACTCAGCTTTTGAAGTAATTCTCTCTTTCTCTCAGCTACTTCTACTTTCACTTTGTTTACTTCATCATTTAGCTCATTCAAAGGTTTTTCTAGAAGGTTGTTGTACATTTTTCATAATTTTTTTTCTAGAGTTACCACCTACTTTTCCAAAAGTAGGAAAATGATTCTTTTGAAATTATTTCTGATTTTCCCCAGCAGAATCTCCTCACTCCAAATGTGAAGTTTATATTGACTATTTAAATGGATAGGCTGGAACTAAATTGTCTGATGTTATTCCCCAGAAGAGTCGCTAATTTGTTAGCTCTCAAAAATGTAGGTAAGAATACTTCAAAAGGTTTCCAATCTCTTGATACGTTTCAGGATAACACAAAAGGTCAAAATGGTTTATACCTTCTTCTCTTTAGGTGTTGCTAGACCTAGGTGGGTATACCTATATGAATGAGGAAGACCTAAATGATGTGACTTGATTGATTTCATGGATTTATTACAATGGCACAAATGTAATAGATAAAATCTTACACACTACTCCTACTCCTAATATTAAACTTGAAATGTGAATGTTTTTGAACAAATATTTTATAGAATTCTAAGATGTGGATGGTGTGACCAATGCCTACTTCTATTGGGCTAATGGATTCAAGAGGTAAATAATATTTGTGCCCTATTTTTGGATATAATTCAAATTGTTTGGTACTTTTATGTTTATAACTTGTATAAATAGGCAAGAGTGTAATTATCAGATTCTTCTTAATAATCCAAATGTCCTTTTCAAAATTACTATGATTAATTAGAAGGATTTAATCATGTCTTGTAGGAACAAATTAACTGAACTACACAAGAGTGACAAGTGTGCTTTCTTAAATTGAAGAATATCCTTGATATTTCAATTGAAATAATCAGGAAGTGACAACCTTTGAGACAATGAAATAATATTTTCAAAGAAATTCAACAAAAAACTGACACCATAATTGGGTCACCAAATTGATGCATTCTTCTCCATTACATAATTTGAAAATATTTTATAATGTACAACATGATATTTATTTCGGAAATAGTTCACCCTATCCAACTACCTAACCTACTTATTTCTCTTTAATCTAATCCTATCTTTCTTTTGATTTCATTTGACATATATACATTTCTATTTTAGCATTACAACCTTTCCTATCTGTTCATTGCAACACTTCAGTATTCTTCTTCTTTTGAAAAAAATATTTAATTAATTTACCTTGGAAAATTAAATATTTTAATCGTCATCTTTGTGTTCTCTCATGAATAATAATCATTATAATACTCTTAATAATCTTCATTATTCCTTTCACTGGAAAATCTCTCGCTTATATCTAGCTTGGTTAGAATATTTCACCAAGTTTATTAGATTACTCCTTTCAGGTAAAATAATTACCCATTACCTGCTCTTGTAACTTCTTTGGTAAAAATATCCCACTTCCAAGCGCAAATATTTTATAAATATTACACTTTTGCTTTCCATGGGTAAAACAATTAATTCACCTTATAACTCCCTTTTAAAATATTTCATATCTCAATGAAAATATTTTATTTCATGAAGGAAATACATTATTTCTACACCTTTATCTTTATTCACTAATTTATCATTTTATCACTTCCACAATCTAGTATTAAAATTTATTTTTTACTTTCACTGATAGTATTCATTTTAACATTTACTTCTTTATTCAAGTTTTTGGCGTGACATGTATTATCGAAGTGACTTTATTTTTTCCAACCAACTTTGATTCTCTTACTGACGAAGTCAGCCTACTCCTCCAAAAGATTTCTCAATGATGTGACATACAGATCGGGGAGACTTGTAAAACTTTATCCGACTATAGATGTCGCTCTAATGACTTTAGTGTTTTGGTTCTAGTGTATCAGATTTTAGGGCTTCCTCGTGTTGATGCAAGAATGTCGAGAGGATTTGTTCCTCCTAAAAACCTTTTGCAATCTGAGCCATCACTTCAACAACTTATGAAGCTTTTGCGAGTTTCCTAAAAGTTGATTTTCCTTCCGTTGAGACCATGAGACAATCATTGGGATCGTAAATCATATTCCATTTCTTTGAGGGATGAATCCCACCTATGATCAGACTTGAATGAAAGTCCACACAACAACCCTAAATAATTTTGAAAAATATTTTTCACCTTTTGAGACTTCATTTTATATTCATTTTGTTATGCCCTCAATGACACATGAACTTGGTGTAAATTTAAAATCTCTCATTGACCAACTTTCTCTTAAAGATGAACTTCATCATTGATGAAACATGCACAATCAGAGAGACATGAAAACTCATGCCAATCACTTTTCTCTTATTTATGGACCTAGGGTTCTTGCTCAAGCTCTAGCAACACATGAGAATTACTTTTGGAACGATCGGGTTGAATCTTCTTCCTCTGGCCGAAATAACCCATTCTATTCAAAATGCCCTGTATGAAGTATTATGGAAAAATGACTCAAATATATGTAAAGAAAAGCTCCTATTGATCAGTTCTTGTCATCCCATATGAAAAAATTGATTGGTCCAACTAATAATAGTGATTATTCAACAATCCTTAAGTGAAGTCCACCAACTCTAATCAGTTCAGTGCAAATGATCTCAACAAAAGATCTTCTGATCACCTTTCCAATAGTTAGCCTTTAGGCTTTTGTACCATTGATTCTTTATTTGGCATCTTTATTCTGCATGATGTAATCCAAAATACCATGCCACCAGATATTTCAGAGATAATGGTACCAAGGATGCCTCAATACTCCCGTTGATTGTGTGGCAAAAACAAAGTTTCATTCCATCGGATTCAAGAGGAAAAAACATTAATCTCTTCATGACCCACAGTATCTCTTAGAGGATCTTCACTAGCATTTCACACCCCTTTCAATTTTACCAGTTGATCTTAAATATACCACTTCAAATCTCTCTTGTGTTTCAAATTTAATGAAAGCATAATTTAGACTGTGACCTTTCTTTTAAAATCTCTCCATACTATATTATTCAAATCTTTCCCCTCCTATGAATTTCCTTATTACAAACACTATATCTTTATTATTCAATAAAATTTTCCCTTCGTTATGCTTCAATGGTCATCGATGTCTATTTATTTATTGTAATTGTCATGAGGCATTAAAATAGTATCAAAACTACCCATTCTTATATTTTTGTACAAGCAATAACTCCACCTCTATGCATTTGTCTCATTCAACAAAGCGGAAAGTCGTTGTTTAGAGAAATTCTCTCTATTGAACTATAATCTTTACTGCATTTATCCCTCTACTCGTATATCATACCAATGATTCCTTTAACTTGTAACATATGGAGAGGATCTGAACGTACATTCCTTTTGAGATCACGGTGAAGGATTTAACCATTTTCTCATCATAAAACTACTTGTCACTGATGAATGTAGATTCTCTTCCATGATTATTTATAAGCCTCCCTTTTAATTGCAGCAATAGGTGATTTTTTTATAGATTTTCTAATTACATTCAAGATCCTTCTTTTGTTGAATTTTCCAAAAAAAAAATCTAGGCTTCCAAACCATGGAGAGAACAATCACTATTTTCTCCACCTATGAGCTTCTCTATAGCAAAAGACCCTTTTCACTGATGCAACTGTATGTTTGAGTATTGGAGTCAGATTTTTTATCATGAGGAGCCTTAAATTTTGTCAAAATTGGAGTGAAATTTTAGGCTCCAATAGTGGCTCCGTCTGGGGATGTATGCCCCCTACGGGCATAACAACAATTCAGCTCTCGAGGAGAGAAGACCTAACTTTATTCATTTGAGCAACGAACTTGAAACTCTTTTCTGTCATGAACTAACATGGTTTTTGAAAAACCATACCATAGCTGATGGCACAAGGCCACCAAAAATAATTGCCCCTATTTCCCCCTATCAAATACCTTGCTCTATTTTGTTTTAATCAAATTCTTCTTGAGAATACCCATACAATCTACCTTGTCATTAAAAACTTTCAGAATAATATTGTGTTCAACCTGACTTATGTTCCTTTTATCATTCTTCAGTTCATCATCATGTGATAAATCTTTTCCATATTCAACATACAATTTATATGGACACTCCATTCGATATCCATCATTATTTTTCTCACCATCATATGTAAAATAATCTCTCGACTGATCTAAATTATTTTCTATTTCTTCAATATCACCAATTGGCAATGATGTGAACTCATCATTATTTTGCTCATTCACTTCAACTAATGCTGAGGATGAATTTCCTGAATCATTCTTGTGTGTGTACTTTAGGTACTCTATTTCCAACAAATTTTAAAAAAAATCACTATTGAGTGAACAAGTTTCTATATTTATATCACTACAATTGTATCCTTCACTTTCGTCATCATCAAAAAGAGGCTCAAAATCATCGGAGAATTAAAAAGCAGAAACATTACCAACACATTCATTTTTTCCACAATTTGACATATCATTTTGTTTGTCTGAAAATATCTCTTCCTCCCCATAAAGTGGATTTGAGAAAACCTAAAATTCCTTCTTTGGCATACCTTGGAAAGATATTATCTAATAATCACTTATCTTTTCATCATGCAATTGATTTGAAAAAAAATGAAAACCATTTTCAGATGTACAAACCTTTTCTTCATCAAATGTGTCTTCATGGCTTTCAACTGCAACTATATGTGTTATTTGTTTACTGTCAAATGAACTTGCTTCTTGCATTGTTTCTTCTTCTTGATCATCACAAAAACTACAAGAATCACCTTGTTGTAAATCAAAATCCATTGGTTCATCTTCACAATTTGAGCATTCATTGGATCTCTCATAACATGCATTGTCACAATTTGTTATGCAAGAGAGATCTTTTGTATCATCTTCATCATGGAGGCTATCATAGGAGTCATTTTGACTTACACGTCTCATCTTCTATTGGTTGCATCATCTAATTAATTTCTCCATCTTCACCAATGATGTCACCATTGTCTTCATCCCTTTTCTTATCTATGATATCAATCAACACATTCATTTGGTCAAAAGTGGTTGGTTTTATGTGCAGGATCATCATGAAAAAAATAGGCCCTTAAGTGGCAAAAAATTCAGAAAAATCAGAGTTAGGCAACTTGACATAAAAATTTGAATAAGTTATCTATATTATTTAAAAAATATGTAACAATAGAATTTGTAGCAGATTGAATGTAGCTTCTAAACTACTAGGTTTGTTTATATAAAAAAAATCTATTTGGTGAAAATTTGAAATTTCAATGCAATAGTACTTAAATTTTGGGAAAAAAATAAGAAGTAGGTGTTTGTCTAACCACCCTAACCACAATAAAATGATAATATTTTTTTATAATATTTTAGATATAAGTAGAGGCCTTATGTCCCAATGTGATGCATATTTTTTTGTAATTTTTTTCCAAGTAAATAATTAATTATGATTTTTTTATTACAACTTTAAAAAAATAAAAAGACTTGTATGTCTAACCACCTTAACTTTGTCAAAACTTCAAGAAATTCATTTCTTTCTTTTTTAATCCTATAGTATGCAAAGCATAGAATGTGACACATGTTTTGGATTCAAAAAATGTGATACCGTTTGAAACTTATAGATGTTTTTAAATTAGTCTATCAATTAGGACTTTAGTTGTAATTCAAATAGAAAATAAATAATAATTATTTATTAAATTCAAAGTAAAGCATAATTTATATTGGTGGAAAGCTAAGAATCTCCTTTAAAAACTCTTTTCGTTTCATCAATTTTAGGTAAAAAAAAGTCGTCAACCACATACCCTACAAAAACCCATCATATCACCACTTTTTGGCCCATCATGATCCTACACATACCTAAAATAGTGACTTAGGCCAATGAATTGAATTGGGCCAATATACTTTCATGAACTACTCAATAAACATGTATCTATTGAGCCTATAATTCATAGGTATTTGCCTAAAAATATCTAGCATTCTGCAAAGAAAAGAATGCCCAAATTCTCCTCTATTTCATCTTATGTCAAGAAGGGCATCCAAATTAAAATTATCAGATTATAGAAGAAGGGAAACAATTTCCATAATACACATTTGATCATATTTATTAATTAATTGAAACTAAAAGTTTGTTATATTATAATTTTCAATTAATCAATAAATACTACCAAATGTACATTCTGGAAGCTGGATCCTTCATTCGGAGAGTGCATGTTGACCATCCCTTACAAGTTATATGATGATGAGAAAGAATTATATCAAGAATTTCAGGGCACTGGTTTTCTTAGAATAGCCAATGAATACCTGTTGCCAACTATGCTCCTGTTTTATCATAGTACTGCCATGGCTATTGTTTAGCCCATACTTTGCCTGCGCCAAGACTTTCACCTATGGAGACTTCAACGAATCAAGTATAACACTGCTACAGGATGCTTCAATACACTCTCACCGGGTGCTCACCCTAACCAATCAATCCCGGCTTTCAATGGGTCGTGTTCTATACCCCAATCCCATGAGAATAAAATACAGCAATAATTCAGTTCTGTCATTCAGCACTAGCTTTGTCTTGTCCATTGTTGTTCCATCTGATGGCATGCACGGGAATGGGATGGCCTTCATCATGGCTCCCAGTAAGTCCACCGTAGGCGCCACATATTCCTTTGGGCTTACCACGCCTACAACAAATGGTCTTGAATCCAACCATTTTTTGGCAGTCGAATTTCATACATATTATAACCCTGATCTCGGAGATATAGACGACAACCATGTTGGAGTTAACATAAACTACATTCAGTCTTTGGTATCTAAGTCGGCAGCCTATTGGATTGACAAAGATCATTTTCGCAATTTGTCTTTGACAAGTGCAGAGAATATCCAAGCCTGGATTGATTATGATCATGTTCAAGACCGGCTTAATGTGAGTGTTGCAGTCGTTGGGATGAAGAAGCCTGTGCGGCCATTGATATCCGTTAGGAAATTCAATCTTTCTACAGTTTTGAAGAAAGAGGTGTATGTGGGGTTTACCGCATCCACAGGGGCTTACGCTATTGAAGATCATTACATCCTCGGCTGGAGCTTCAGTACGGAAGGTGATGTGAATGTAATATTGAAATCGTTTTAGAAAATGTAGATTGGGGATTCCCATAAAACCAAAAAGTTTAGATATTAAAATTAGCTTTATGTTTCTATTACATGATTTCTTTTAATAATCATAGATAATATTGAGGGCTTTTTAAGTTTAGTATAATCTTAGATTATTTAATTCTATCTTGAAGTTATGTGGTTGTTTTTTCTTCTGTGTTAGTCTATTCATCTGGGTCTGCACTTTTAACAGGTACAACACTGCCTCTAGATCTATCAGGTCTCCCTTCCTTCATCAAAAAAAAAAAGATAACTAAAACCAGAGGCTTCACGGCGGGTGTGACTGTAGGATCTCTGGTTGTGTTCCTTTTAGCCCTTTTCTTTGCATTACTTAAACTCAAAGAAATTAAAGACAGGGAGTTAGAGTTTTGGCCTCACAGAATTCCCTACAAAGAGCTCAAAGCTGACACACAAGGCTTTAGCAATGACCAGCTGGTGGGCTGCGGGGGTTTCGGACGCGTTTACAAGGGCGTTCTCTCCAGAAGCGGCTTTGAAGTTGCAGTGAAATGCATCACAAAGGACTCCACTGAAGGAATGAAGGAATTTCTTTCAGAAATCTCAAGCGTGGGTCGTCTCCAGCACAGAAACCTTGCTCAATTACGGGGCTGGTGCAGAAAAAACAAACAGCTGTTTATTGTTTATGACTACATGCCCAAAGGAAGTCTGGATAAATTGGTATTCCCAAACAAAAAGGCAAAAAGAGAAGTTCTATCTTGGGCCCGAAATTCTGAAGGGCATCGCTGCAGGGTTGTTATACCTTCACAAGCAATGGGATAGCAGAGTGGTTCACAGAGATGTGAAATCCAGCAACAAGTTGCTAGATTCAGAGCTTAATGCAAAACTTGGAGACTTTGGGCTTGCTCGTTTGTAAGATCACACTCAAAATCCAGAGACGACCCCATGGGGACTGTTGGGTATATCGCTCCCGAAGTCACAAATACAGGGAAAGTTAGTCCAAGCTCCGATGTATTCAGTTTTGGCATTGTTTTACTGGAAGTTGCATGTGGCAGGAGGCCCGTAGATTTGTCCGAGCAGAAAGAACAGATTGTTTTGTTGGACTGGATGAAGGATTTATATCAAAATGGAGAAGTCTTGAACGCAAATCTTGATGGTGTGTATGATGTGGAAGAAATGGAAAGAGTGCTGAAATTGGGATTGTTTTGTTCTCATCGTCAGCGAGAAAAAAGGCCTGGCATTAGAACTGTACTACAAATACTGGAAGGACAAGCTCCATTTCCAGCTGATCAGATTCTTTGGATTTCTTCCGATACGAGTTACAAAGATTATGGGACTAGTATCGTTCATATTACAGATGACGAAGTAAGTGCTGATCAATTGGCTTCCATTCCCGTGCCTATGGAATCTGCAACCACTCCAATAAACCATGGTTATGAGAATGATTCTGATTATGATGTAGGCAGATGATTTTATAAGTCGCCTTCGCTTCCTGCTTTTATGCTAAATTTCAATGAAATTCTACTTTTATGTTTGTTCTGTGGTTAGCAGCAATGCTTTGTTCACTGGTTTGGCTGCTCTGCAGCCGTTGGATCTCTGTAAAAAAGCGTTTTAGTTGAATTTGTTGAGGATAGTTGACAAGTCAAGTCATTTACGAAGGTTATAATTTTCAAGAACTTGTCCAGGTCAACCTTGACATCTAAATGACTTTTGACAACAGAATTATATGAAAAATTACTAAATGTATAAGAGTTGATTAATAATTTTATTATTTAATGATATCAAGTTTCTACAATCTATAATATTGTTCAGTATTTTTTTCTGGATGCAAAAAATTTACAACACAATCAAATTCAGAAAAAAATACTGAACAGTTTTATTATTGTATTGTACATGAGTGAAATTTAATGTAATACTGAAGAAGATTGTTATATGATAATTTTTATTGTAATTTTTTTAATTTGCTTTGATTATATTATTTTTACTGTATAAGATTATCAAACTTTTTTTTTCTATGAAATTACCACAACAAAAATGTCATTATATAACTGTGTTTTATATGATAAAATACTTCTATATTTATAAGTTTTAAATATATTAGCATAACACACATTATAGATCGTTATATAGATTACAGACCACATCACCTAAATTGTATAATTCAAGATTAAGTTGTGGGATACAATCTTATCTTCAGCAATTGAAACAAAGCAATTCTATTGCATCAATTTAATATTTACTTACAAATGCTATTAGATTTTTTAATAGTTGAGTTTTGATTGAATTTTCTACTTTATGCATCTTGTGATGTTACATGGCTGATGGCACAGACATCCAAGAAAAATTATTAAGACAATTTAAATATTACAATCTTTATCTTCACTTAGCAAGCAAATTAAATAAGGAAACATCATGATACTGATAGAAATGTCATCATCATCTACCTTGAATAACTTAAAATAAAACGGACAAAAAAAAATAAAAAACTTGCCATGCATCTTTGAGCAGATGTAGTATGCTAAACATACGCTGACTTACGCAATGCATTTTCTTTCTTATTTGACAAAATGTGTTTCAAAGAAGAGGCCAGGAAACTCCAAACTGACAGGCGTGGATGTTTTCAATGTGAACGGGTACTTCATAATTTTCTGCAGTATCGCCGAAAGTAGGGGGAAAAATCATACCAACATCCATGGGCGTTCTTGGTCTACATCTCAACCACAGAGATGTGCTTAGCAATAATACCGTTTCATGCCATGCCAAGAAGGTAATTTTTATTTCAGGTAAAGAAAAATTAAATTTAAATGAGTACATTTAAAATCTTTATTAATAGAATTTGTTAATAATTTTTAATTGAAATATTTAAAGTGGTATAATTATTATTTTTTTTACTGAAGTTTTGTTTCAAATACATAATTATACTATGATTAGAATTTTTAGAGTATCTTTTATTAAGTCATTTATTAACAAAATATATTTAATATAAATATATATATAATCATATATTGTTTATGGGTATAAGTGTACTTTGTAAAGAGATTAATTTTAATCTATAATGTTGAGGTCTTATTCTAAACAAAATTTCATGGCTAATAAATTTATTTCAAGCCATTCAACTTCACCACTAAGTAAAAATTATTTTGACTACTGAGTAAGCTTAGAGTACATGTTTGCTCATTTCTTACATGCTATTTGAGCCTTTATATGCAAATAGTTGAGGATGTGAAAGAACTATGTTAAGAATACAAAGTCACTAGTTTTCCTCAAAGAACCAATGACTGCCCTTTTCTAGCTAATAAATTTATTTCATGCCATTCAACTTCACTGGTTTTCCATAGACTAAGTTTTTTCTCATATCAACCAATCAAACCCGGTGTTTAATGCATCATTTTTTGTACCCCAATGCCATCAAAGTAAGAGGAAAACATCTTTTATGTCCTTCAATGGTAGATTTTTCTTACCTATTGTGTTTCCATCTAAGGGTTTCTAATGTAGATCAAATAATGTGAACCTTATCAGGGAAACAATTATTTGCAGCTATAATGAGTTCAATTTTCACTTTCAACAATGAAGAAAAAAGCTATAGGAAGGAAATTTATCTTTCAAATTAATTCATAGACCATCCACTTCAACATAAAACAAGAATCAAATTCTCTTAGTATTTTATTTAATTAAATTGGTCTTGAATCTTTACACAATCAACTCCAAAATACCACATAGAGAATTCATGTTGTAACTTCCCTATTCCAATTTCAACATCTGATTCCTCGCAACAAATTTAACATACAAATCTACAATAAAAATTTGATTTTTAAAACAAAATTCTCCTTCATGGAGAACTTCTACACCTCCCTTGGTAGTCTAGATTGATTACTGTTGATGGTGTTTTTATGCACTTCTCAACACAGGCAGTGCGTAGGCGCACAACCTCTCTTGAAAGACAATCTCCCACAATCGAATTGCAGAACACTATCCCAAGGTCTCTCGGGTGTCAGGTCATGACAATGCTAAGATACCTCAGTAGTTTGATGTGATTTGCTGGAATCACAAGGCAGCCTTACAGAAATACAAATGTGGGCACAAAGCATGAAGTTAGATCTTCGAAAAGGAGTTTTTAGCATGAAAGCAGTTATGTCTTGGCTGTAGGTTCAAACAGTAGTCTCAAACTCCATCTAGTTGTTAGATTTGGCTTTATAAAGTGCAATGAACTTTGGTGTTGTTCAGTTTCTAAAGAAAGTGAAAAAAGAGCGAAGGGGAAGAAAAGTTCCTAAGCCTAAAGCTTGCTGCGAACAGTGATAATGGAGTCCCTGCAATGGACAATTCCTTCAAAACAATATCCCACTTAACCAGGGATTTCACAGTATCATGGGAATCATGCAATCTTCTAAGGGCTGCAGATTTTTATCCTTCATCCACCACATACATGCATGAACTAAAGATAAATGTTTGAGGCAGCTTAAATCAGGTCCAGGCTAACTTTGCAAAGCTATCTACCTTCAGCAAACAGCAAAAAGTATGGACTAAGGGATCATCAACAAAGTAGAAATTTTCATGAACAGCCAACAACATTCCTAAGATTATCCAAATAACATGAACAGCTAACGAAACAGCAAAGAGATCTAAGCTAACATCTAATATTGGAGAAGTGAATCAATAGACATGAGAGAAAACAAGGAAATGCACCAAGTCAATGCTATTTCTCATAAATTTCAGCAGCATGCCTTTACAACAACTCAACTCTCCCTTTTGCAAATGAGGGGAGTGCTCTATTTATAGTTTCTAAAAAACCAAATGAATGGCCAAGATTCATTTCCATTGTGTGGCCACGATTCATTACAAATTAGGGTTTCACCTACCCCCAAAATAGATTTACAATTTTAAAACATCTTTTATCTTTTCCCTATTTTGTCATTTAGTGGATGACACTATTTGCATTTTCGTCTTGTAGCTAATTGTTGTTTCTTTAGCTGTAGCTACTCTTCTGGGAAGTCTTCTTCCTTGGCTGGGCTGTCTGGTTGCTCCTCGGAGGCTGCGTGTTCAATATGCTTGAGGATTACGGCCTAGAGCTTGTCTATCTCGAGGATCTCGCATCTCAATCCCTGGTAGCTCCATTCTTTGGCATTCTCTTCCAGCCGCTTCCAGTCCTCATCATATTTTGAGCCCTGATCTCTGAAAAGCTCTGATCTATCGAAGGCACGGGTAGCGAAACTCAAGAAGTTCGTTGTGATATCTCCGGCTATCCCGTCCTTCATCCGTTCCTCAAAATACGACCTGACCTTTTCTGCATCTAATTACACCGTGGGCATATCATGGCCCATCATCAGCTTGAGGTACTCGGCGCATTCTGCTCGGATCTCCTTGATCCACGCAATATCTGGATCTATTCTGCCCTGGATCTGTTCCATCCTCTCTTTGCAGTTGATGAGGTCTCTGTGCCATATGTCAACCAACCAGTGATCTTCCTTCTTCAGTTCTAGCTTTTCTTCCCACGTTCTTTCTGGCATTTGAAGGATAGCCTCAACCTTCGGGAAGGCAGAGTCGTAGATCGTAGGGAAGTTGGTGCAAAGCTTCCTCGTGCCTTCCAAGGACTGAATCAAGTCTAGGAACTTGTTGGCTATCTGCACAGCCAAGCCGATCCCTACGTTTCCAACCTTCGCAACCTGCTGGAACCAGTCTTCCGTGGTCTTCTCTAAGTTTTTCCTCCTCTCCAGCTTATCTATCTGCTCCTTGGAGAGTAGCTGAGGAGTGGCCGTCGAGGTAGTGGGAAGGTCGTCTATTGAAGACCACTGCTGGATGTAGTCGGTTAGGGCAGCAACCTGCGCCTTTAGCTCATCTTTGGTGGTCTTATCCTGCTTAATCAGATGCACCACCATAGCCACTGACTCCTCCAGATGTCCGACCTTCTATTCCCTGGTGGCGGTCCCTAGGTCGATCGTGGAGATATTGTAACTTACTCTGGCCTAGCCAACAGTTGGCGTCGCTACTTGTGCAGCCCGGGAGCCAAAAGCATCCATGGTTATCCTAGAATAGACCTTAGGCTTCTTCTCCTTCTTTGTTGTGGCTAGAGATCGAGCCAAGATAGCCTCCAATCTCGACCTTGGGTCACTCAGGACAGGAGTAGTCTTTTCGAGCTGCTTTTCCAGCCAGTCGGGCATGGCAGATTGGTCCTTGGGTGTACCATGGCTGCCTTCACCCGTCTCAGTCAGGGGCAAGACTTCTACCTCCTTTTCCTTTTCAAGCTCTTCCTTTTCCCTGGCAGCATCCTCCTCCTTGTCAGAGTCTTGATAAAACATGAGGCTTTTGACGGGCAGCTTGGTGGATAATATCTGTGTGGGATCCTGTTCTTTTGCTGCCTCTTTCTCTTTCTTTCCTTCAGTGGCCTCAGGTTCTGGACTCTTCACAATGTGGGTCTCATCCTCAATGATATCCCTTTTATGCTATTCTTCTTGCGGCTGTCCCTGCTCACCACGTGGTTGGGTGATGGTATCCAGGTCCTCGACCTCTTGTTCATCCCAGTCGATGGAGGGGATTGCCAGGTCGGCAACCGCAAGGTACGTCGGGTGCACCAGGGTGGATTAATCTTCCTCAAGCTGGTCTGGCACCGGAAACAGCTGCACTCTCCTTAAAAACTAGATTGTCATTCGCAAGTAATGTCTCTTGCGAACCTCCTTATCATCTCTACAATCTGCCTAGAAATCTTCAACATGATACTGGTGGGCGTATGCCGGCCCTAGCGCCTTCCTGACGTGGCCGTGGGGGTCCATCCGTGGGTGAGCCGTGTACCATTCAAAGTTGTATTCCTTGAGTTCCTTTTCTGAGTTGCTGGCGCATTGAGATGTTTGCAGTCGATACTGGCCCTGGCCGAGGATCATGGGATAAGGGATCCCTGCCACGTGTTTTTGGCTGAAGACTGCTTGAATATGTTGGAGCTGTCGGGAAAGCTCTAGGAGAATAATCCTATCATTTGGGTATCTGGGCAGCTTGTTCGGCCGTTCCGTGAATCCCTGGGCACAGATGTAAGTGAACTTGGGGAACTGAATGTATAAGAAGGCATACTCCTTCAGGAGTGCCCTGGCACTGTGAGATACCCGTCTCTCAAAGTCCCTGGCTATCAATCTGATAATATGGCCTATGAAGGCATCATTGATCCGGCGGTACTCCTTTTTGAAGTAGCGGTATTATAGCTGAGGGTACCGGTCAAAAGGCTTAAGCCCTCATTTGTGATCCCCATCCGGCACTATGAAGAGTCCACTATATTGCCTCTGACCTGCCAAGGAGTACACCAGGTACGAGGTCATGTAGAACTTGTTGCTTTTCCTGATATTTACAAACTGCTCGTGGAAGCAGTTGCTGATGATACTCCCCTAGTCGAACGAGATCTTGGTCTTCACGTCCTCATTTCTTTGTATGATTTGCTCAATATAGTAAGCCATCCACTTCTGGAAGTAGGCGGTTGCTGGGAGGCCCATGACCCTGCTTAGCATGGTCACCAAGTCGTGATAGTCTTCTTGAAAATCGCTGTAGAACAGCTCTTGGGGAACTTTTGCAGCGCTGCCCCGTTTCTCCTTCAACCAGTAGATGTTGATTGACTTCCTGCAGCCCAATGGATTGGCATCCCACGCCGCCTGACACTGCTCCAAAGTGGGGACTTGCATATGTGGGAATGTAGGAATGTGGAATGTTTTCGTAATTCCCTCCGGAGACATGTCGGCAAGGATATTCCCTTCTTTATCCACGATCGTTCGCGTGTCCGTCTGGTAGGCTTCTCGGCAAGCCATTACCAGTTCAGGTGCTATTAGAGACAGAGGGAAGCCAGCAGCTTTAGCAATTCCGCTTTGGCATATCAATCGAGCATTCTTTGTCTTAAGGTCGATCTTGACCCTCTAGGTGAACTCGCCTATGTCCACCTGGCCTATATTCGTGTCTGAGATCTCTTTCCAGTCAGTCGAGACCTTTGACTGGAGCGGTTCACCCTGAAATTGGAACTTCATTTGGTCTTTGTCGTCTTTCCCACGGACGGCCCTTCCGGATTTCTTACCCTTGTCCTTTTCGGTAGAGGCCCCTGAAGTTCCTGCGGCCGATTCCATATATCTTGTAGGCAAGGGCGAACTTAGCACAAGAAAACACCAATAACGTTAATGTTAGACCGTATTGTGAGCATATTATATAACTAACCATTCAAATGCATCATAAATTTAATTCTCATACGATATCGATTTCATTTTAGGGCAATTCAGCAATCCGGGCCCGGAGGGCCGGACTTCCTTGGCAGGAATGCTGCCAGGAAGGGAAAACACGCCCGAAAACTCCCGGAGACCCCCGTTGGTCAGATTTTGATGTTGTAAGAGACCCATAATGAAGAATGGCCTGATTTAGGACGTGGGTCGAAGTCAAATTCTCGATTGGACTTGATTTGGATTGATTTGGGGAGCTCCGGGGGTTTTATGCCTGAAGGCAGTCAGGCGAAGGAAGCCAGCGGCGGCGGACATCAGGCGTAAGTGTGGCGGCGGAAGTCCGGCGGCCGGAACCCGGGAAGCAAAAAGACGGCTGTCATCGAGTTTGGTTTCACAGTTTTAGACTGGACGGCATTCGGAGAACCGGGCCCCGGGAGCCGGGAGGACGCTACCTGACAGTTGCCGCGTGTTATCAGATCACTTGGAAAGGCGGCGGCAAGGAAATGAACGGAGCCCGGAGGGCGGGGCGGCGACGGAGGTTCGCCACCAATGGATTTTGCAATGCTACCCAGCGGTGACGGCGAGGTGAAGTTCGGTCCCCGGAGGCTGGAGCGACGTGAGGTACAGGCCGCCGAAGGAATTTGGTGCTGATTTGCACAACGGCGGCGAAAGAGGAACCGGGACCCGGGGACCGGAGAGACGCAAGGTGCAGGCCGTCGCATGCATTTTGCGATGTTTTCAACGGCGGCGACGAAAGACGGACCGGGACCCGGAGACCTGAGAGATTGGTGACGCCAGCAGCCGCGAAGGTATAGGCAGCGACGGCAAAGAGGCCACCGGGGCCCGGGAGACGGGGCGCCGCGGGTTGACGACCGACGGGAAATTTCATCACAGTTCGGGTGACGGCAGCGGTGAAAGTGACCCCGGAGCCTGGAGGTCGAGCAGCAGGAAGGGATCCACCGTGAGCGGCAGCGGAACCGCCACGGAGTTCCGGGGACGGAACTCCGAGAAGCCGGGCCCGAAGGGTCGTGGGGACGCGAAAAGAGGGGCCTCACCGGGGGATTTTGACTTTAAAACGGCGGTGAACCCAAGGCGGAAGTCCGGGAGGGGAAACCCGGAGGCCTGGGCCGGGAAGGGCGGACCTCCGTCAGGGATTTTGGCTCCGGATTCTGACGGCAACGGAAGGTTTCGGGCCCGGCAGGGTCCTTCGCACTGTGCGAAGAACACCCACGGCGCGGACAAGTCCCGGGAGATGGTAAGGGTGATTCCGATGATTTCTGGCAAATTCGAACACATGGGTTTTGGGCACGACGCGGGGGTGTTCTTTTTATGCTATTTCATTTTGTTCTTTAATTCATTTAAATCCTCAAAATGATCAAAAATGACGGGAGAGCGAACGAGGATGGCCTACCTCTAACTCGCGAACTGGGAAGTCGATGGGATCCACCGTTGGAGTTGACGGAGCGAGGTTGATGGCGATGATCGTGACGATGCAGATTGTAGTGGGCTCCAATTCAATCGCTGCTCCAACTCGCTCAAATTTGCTAAGTGCAAAAGACATTGGGACCACGGTTTATATACCCAACCGCTCATTAATGCTGCATTAAATGCCTCGTACGATTGCGCCAAAAGTCAGTCGGTTCAAATTTGGGGTCGGCGGCGGCGATGAGGGTTTCAGGATCCGGTAGGCAGGAAGCCGCATAATGACGGCCGCCGCGAAACTTTGTGAGGACTTCGAACGGCGGCGGCGAAGGTGTGACTGGGGCTTGGAGGGCGGGGCGCCGCAGGGGGTTGCCGCCGTGAGATTTTGCTTTTTCTTGCAATGGCGGCGGCGAACAAGACCCGGGGGCTCGAATGGGGAGCGGCCGCCGGGAGTTCGCCGCCAAGAGCTTTTGGTTTGCACGGCGGAGGCGAAAGACGGACCGGGGGCCCGAGAGACGGGCGGCCGACGGAGGATCACCGTCGCGGATGGCGATCCCAGGACGGAAGTCTGAAGGCATACTTCCGGCGCCCGGGGCCTGAAGGAGCAGGGGCCAGCTGGGAAATCCCCAAAGACCTACGGGCGGCAAAAGGCTGGGCGGGTTCTTGCAAGCGGAAAGATGCCCGGGAAACGCCGCCAGGGCGGCAAATGAAAGGGGGAAACCCGATAAGGGAACCCCGGAGGCCCGGGCCCAGAGGGGCCCAGGGCCGCCCCAAAGCCCGAAAGGCCCAAGGAACTCACAAGACCCCGGAGGGCACCAAAATTTAAAGCGAAACCACGGTCGATCTTAGGATGAAACTTTAGGGTATTATCAACCATGCAAAATGTTAAAAAAGAGGGGCACGCAAAATGAGGCAGCCCCGACAGACCCGGCAAGGCGAAAGAAAGAGGGTCCCCGTTCCCAACGGGGCATGTGTGCTGAGCGCAGAACAAATGGTGACTCCGCTGGAGAACTCTCCGGAGCGTCCTAGGGATAAATATTCATTTAGGACCCAGAATCTCTGGTTTCGCAGACCAGAAACGACTTCCAAGGATGAATCTAGGAGAGCGAGATCCTTAATTGGGTCATCTTACATGTCATCTCAAAAGTGTGTGTAGAGTGAGTTCATTCATTTCCTAGGGATAGTAACCAAGGTTATTACTCGAACCAAGTGAGCTACATAAGTTGCCTAACACCAAAAGTAACCTGGACATTGCCCCGCTGCCAGTCAGGCATCCATAGCCCCGGCGGAGTTGTCGCTACAATCTCATGGATATTGCTCTACTGCCGGCAGGGCGTCCATAGCCCCGGTAGAGTTATCCGAACACCCATACGGTCATTTATTTTCTTTTTCTGTTCAGAGTTTCTTTTCTCTCTTTTTTCTTTGATATTTCATTTCTCTTTTACCATTTAGTTCGACTGGGTAAGCATTGAAGCCTACAATGGGTTTGAGACTGTAGTGGTCACTGGAGTAGACTTAAGATTTTTCACTTACTTGGGTGTCATGACAACCATAGCACGGTTCTTCAGAATTTATTATGTAATTTGTGCAAGATTCAAGATGTGGGTAAGAAGATCCGGCGAAGGGTCAAGTTCTGAACAGAATTCGGACAGGGAAATCATCCACGGATAGCTCTGCAAAGACCAATAGTCTAGAGTGAAGGTTTAGCCAGAGAACACAAAGAACGGAAAACAAAGTGAACCACTTGTCAGGCAAGCATGGCCACCACAAAGGAGCGGGAAACCTCATTCAAAACAAAAACTACCGGGAGGGAGAAAGCAAAAAGTGACGCGAACAAAACGCAACAAACAAGAAAGCAACTATTCTAACCTATACACAGGTATTTACAGCAAAGAGCTCGAAGGAGCTCAAGCTTGGAAGTAATGCTTTAGGTGCTGCCCATTGACTGGCAACGGGACGTTTTCACCGGTTAAGTTCTTTAAGCGGAAGGCATTATCTCCCAAAATCTCAGCTATCTGAAAGGGGCCAAGCCAGAGCTTGTCGAATTTATTGTGTCCCCCTTTCTTTTCATGGGCCTTGTCCCAATATAGGACCAAATTTGCAATCCTAAAGGCCTTTATTTTGGCTCGGCGGTCGAACCATCTCTTCACTATGCCCTGATGCTTGGCGAAATTTGCTATCGCGCGGTCTCGAACTTCCTCTAAATGTAAAAGTTCAGCTAAACGAGCTTCCCTACGATCTTCTCCTTCATAAAAGTCGTTGATGAACTGAAGAGTCAAAATTTTTAGGTGGATGGGGAATATTGGCTCAAGACCATAGACAAGGTGGAACGGGGAATCACCAAGGGCAGCCTTATGGCGGGTGCGATCAGCCCAAAGGGCGAAATGGAGCTGGGTATGCCAGTCCTTGGGATTCCTATCTAGCAGCTTTTTGATCACGGTAATCAAGTTCCTGTTGGTGGACTCGGCAAGGCCATTGCCCTGAGGGTAGTAATTGGATGAAAATTTGAGAGCAATCCCATAGTCAAACGCCCAGCTAGCAAATTTTAAAGAGGCAAAGGCAGGTTCATTATCACATACTAGAGCATACAGACAACCAAAGCGATTTAAAATGAAACTTTCTAAGAAATCAGTAACTACTTCAGTTGTACAATGCTTACAAACTATTGCCTCCGTCCATCTAGTACAATAATCAGTGGCGGTCAGAATGTACCTGTGTCCCGCGGATGATGGAGGGCTTACCGGACCGATGAAGTTGAGACCCCATTGTGCAAAAGGTCTTACCTCCAGCACAGGCTGCAGTGGGATAGCAGCATTCCTCTCCCTGGTGGCAGCGGTCTGGCACGTATGGCATGAACGAACATGGCCATGGGCATCTTTGAAGACAGTCGCCCAATAGTACCCCGCCCTTAATATCTGATGGGCCGTAGAAGAGCCCGAGCCATGGCCCATACCAAACTTATCGTGAAACTCCCTCAAAATGCGTTTTGCTTCCTCCTTGCCAAGGCATCTTAGATAAACCCCCTCATGATTCTTCTTATAAAGAATGGAACCCTGTAACATATAACCGTTGCTTTTCAATCTGAGGGCCCTCTTCTGGACTCCTTGCAAATGTGACGGACACTTATGACTAAGCAGATAATAAACGACATCTTGGTACCACTCTCCCGGGGAGACATCCTCAAGCTGGTATTTGTCCGAATTATAATGTTGTCTTAAATGATTACTATTTGTTTTTGTTTTACGACAATTACTTTTAACATTAAAAGTTGTGGCTGCTGTAAGGGAAATTCTATATGAGTAAATTCTCAGTTGAAATAAATGTTCTGAGATACGCCTTTATTTTTATTTTATTTTTACTAACCTACTTGTATTAATTTGGCAGGCTTATAAATGCAAGACAACTTCAAAGATTGTAGGGGACCATGCTTCTAAAGTGTTTAGGCATATTTCACTTGATTCATATTAACCAATACACATATGGGAGATGAAAAGATAAATCATAGAACTAAGAAATATGCCAACAGATAGCTGCAAGTCTTCATTTGGAAGAAAAGTGAAGGAAAACGAAGGAAGGGGGGATTCACTTATTTATTGATAATCCATTTATTGATGATTCAATTATTAGACATTTCATTTAAAATCAATCTATTACTTTAAGTTGGTGCTTACAATGATTTTAATTGCATAACTTGATTTTATTTCTTAATAGGAAAAGCGAAAAAGGTGAAAACAAAGGAAAGCAAAGGTACCAAAAAGCGAACAAAGGCAAAGTACAAGAAAAGGCGAAAAGGTGCAAAGCAAAAGAGAAGGATATCAAACAAAAACGAAAGGAGGAGGATTTTTGTTTGAAAACACAATGTGTTTTTTAACACTTTGATCAAAACTACTTCACAAAACGAAAACGAAAGGAGGGAAAGATTTTTTCTTTTCTTTGAAAACACAATGTGTTTTTTAAACACTTTAAGTGTTTGATCAACACTTCACGAAATTGTTTTCCTTTTCGTTTTAGAACATTAGTTTTCAATTGGGGCTAAAACGAACAAATTGCTTTTCATTGCAAAGGACTTAAAACGAACCTTAGGACAAACTTACTAGATTTCGTTTTGGGTTAAAAATTGAACAAGCAATCCTCACACTTCATTTTGGTGCTTAAAACGAATTCACAATTGCTTTGAAGGGTATAAAACGAACAAGTGTTTGATTTGAGTGATTATCTTTTGAGTGCTGATCCTTCCCTTGCGCCGGCGATCTAGGGTGCAAGAGAAACACTCAAAAATGCATTTTATTGCTTTAAAAACACTTCATTTTGGGCTTAAAAATTGAACATCTTGTGCAGTGTGAGTAGGGGCATTTACAGACATTCTCGCTCTTTGTGCCATCAAAGATCGATCGAAGTTACGGATTGTGTCCTTGCTTGCTTTTGTTTATCTTAGAGGGCCTGCCTTGGGGAAAAAGTACTCACCCAAGCTTACTCAACCGGTAACACTCTAAAGCCAAGAGTATTTCCAGCCGGGATATAAATGAGGGTTTTGGTTAAACGCAATAATCACGCGGTTGGCTCCGACAGGATGGATCCGAAAGGGGACTCTTGCCGTATGGGTCAATCTCCACGAACGGAAAGTCCTTACTAGAACCTATGTGTTAGAATTTGCCAAAATCCTTAATCTATTTGTTGGTGCAAGAACGGTCGCTCGTTTCCCCATAATTTTACGGCTTTTTAGTAGAGATGGAAAGCATGCCATGGGAGTTTCATGGGTGTTGGTGCTTACGCCTGCATAAGGAGTGCCGTGGAGGGGAGCCAAGGGTCAAGCATCTAACCATCCGCTAAAAGTAGTAGTGGACTTGTCCAAGTGGGGACTCAACAAACATTGTCTATCACATCCATAGGACTTGTAATTATTCTTTGTTTGAAAACACAGTGTGTATTCGAAAACATTTTGCAAACAAACATTCAACATGGTTCTCAAAATTTCAAACCCTCTTTAAGACAAATACCATTTGACTCAATCCATATGTTACTGCTTTCCCTGCGGATTCATGTTCGTAGAGGTTCCTAAGCATTGGATTATATCTCAATTTGTCTTCTTGAGTAAACAATAGGAAAACCCTTGCCTTAAGTTCATTGAATTTCCACATAAAATATCTTGTGGGGTTTAAGGAAATTAAGACATTGGACATCTTAGTTTGAAACCTTAATCAAAGAAAGTGTTTTTTGTAAAATAATACACTAAGCAAAGATAACAAATTGGACCCCACACATGCGCTTGATATCTTTTGGTCATATTGGTCTTTTGATTGCTCTTAGAGAAAAGTGTGTTCTTCAATACCTTGGCCTAGTAAACAAAGTCTCTCTAAGTCTCTTAGGATCATCAAAACTTTCATCTATCTTCCAAACATTCATCAATCCATCTCACCAAAACAACTTTAGATCTTTACAAACATCATTCTAGACTTGGGTACATCCTTAAACCAAATCAAAGTCAATTGTTTAATTAGGTGTGTGGGAATGCATCCTTTCTCATACATCTAATTGAATTAGCAAACCTCTTTGAACAAGTTCATCCTAAGATAACATCCAACATTTTAGGGTTTACAAGTTCATCATCCAAATCAAACAATCAAAATCAAAATCCCTAAGTCTAGCATTGATCCAAAGTTCCTAAACGTTCATCACTCATATCATTTACACATTTCATCCTCCATCTCATCATTGATCCTAGAACACCTTAGAGGTCAACAAGGTCAAAACACAAGAGGAACATGGAATATACACTTGATCCATACATCTTGAGTAATCTAAATCAATTGAATCCTCAAAGCCTTGCATTTCCTATCAATTATCAAAATCCATGCATAGGATCATTGCCTTCGACAAATGTCAATGGTACAACAAGTGTGAGTATGCCCAAGTCAAAGTTTGGAACACATTTCCCAATGATAGATCTAAGTCCAAACCTACAAATCCACCAATCGAATAATCAATGCATGAGCCTTGAAACGAACAATGTCATTCCACCAAATCCCTACAAACCAAATGTGGATGTACCAAATGCATTTTTTCGAAACATGAATCCTAACTCGGAAACCTTTGGAAAAATGATTCCCAATACCAACATTGTTCATCCTATCATGCCAAATCAGAACATTATCCAAAGTCAATTTTCCCATAATCCCATTCAAAAATCGCAAGCATGCATGCCAAAACTACTTGAACACAAGCCAAATCAACTATCTCAAGTGAGTCAAAATCAAAATCAAGAACAAATTTGGCGAGATCAAATTGCAGAACTTTCCAAAATAGTTGAGGCATTGCGCCAAGGGGAATCTCCACCACCATTACCTACATTATTCCTTGGTTTAGGGATTCCCCCTTTACCTAACACCAATCATTTCACCCAAATCAATCCACATAACATCAATCAAACCATCACGACAAATCCTTTGAATATACCATCGGCATCACACCAATGGATGGTATCTAATCAAACAACAACATTGATCCCAAATCAAAATACGGTCTCCCAAGGGCCTATCACCTCGGTCAATCCAACCATCACTATCCCTTCAATCATTCCAAACACCACTATCACTCCCATCACATCTCAACCCCTCACTACCATGATCGCTCCGAGCGTATCTCAAACACTTGTCACTACATCCAACACAATTTCAATCCCACCACCACCACCATTGCGACTAAGCCAAGTAAGCAATTACAATGCTTCATTCAAAGCATACCAACAATTGCTCCAACAATATGAAACAATTCGGCAAGCGCCTATAGCCACGCACGCTTCTCAAGCTTCACAGCAAAATCAAGCTCAAACATCGCTGCAACAACAACAAGCAACACAAGCTCAACAAGTGCAACAATCCTTTCAAGTTTCCCAAGCCTCTCAAGCTACCCAACCAACACGAGCACAAACACAAAAGATGACAACTATTGAAAACAAGGATCAAGATCAATCCATCACTGAGCACACGTTTACTTCATCCAATGATCAAATCGACAAATGTCAAGAGTCACTTTTGAATCACGATCAAAATCCACCAACAAAACTCGACAATGAGCCAATTCAAGAAATGTCAACATCGTTTGACCCTATGGTCAAAGACATTGAAAATCCCTCCGCCACAATTGTCGAAAACAATGATCAAAATCTCTCCATCGAAGAACACATTGAGGATGTATCTACACAATCCGATGATCAACTCACCATACATCAAGAGCCACTTTTTAGTGATCTCTTTCAAGGAGTGTTAGGGTTATTTGATCCTATTGACATAATGCATGATCCGTTGACCAATGATCATATTGAAAATGTCTCTACATCGCCTTATGAGTTAGAGGACATATCTCAAGAATTTATTCAAAAGCATGATCAAAATCTTTCACCAAGGTCTAGCAATGGTCCCTTCCAAAACATGTTGATCCCCTTTGAGCACATGGTTACAGATACTGAAAGAACCCTGAAATCGACACTTGAGGATATTGAGCCATTCCCCATGTCTAATAACGACGTCCAAGAACCCTTTGTAAGAAATCCATCCTTTGAAGCTGCCCCATGTCAAGAACTTGATCCAAAACATGTCGAAAGCAACTCTGAAATTAATCAAGATCAAGAATTTGTATCTTCAAGATACTACAATAATCTAATGAACACTCTCCTATCTATGCAAAATGATCATATCGATGTAGCACATACTCCTCCATCTACCCATGAGATGCTTTCTATGGATGGACACGTAGATGATCTTCATCAAGAACAAGATTGTGTTACACAAAAAGAGCAGATTATAAACTCCTACAGTCAAATGGAGTTGTCAACATTAGGATCAAATATGTCCCAAACTCAGACTGAGGACATCATGAATAAGGATATCCATCACTATCCGCTCAACAAAACAAGTCAAAGAGAACATCCAGAGTTAGCAGAGCAGCAAATTGAAAGAATGTCACCTACGGTGGTCATCTATCAGAGAACACTTATTGAACAAGAGCTCTTCAAACAAGCAGAATCAATGAATAAAGGTGATACTATCACCATACTAGGGGCAACTTCATCTCAAGCAAACGTCAACATAGGGAGCATGAAGAGTCCTTATGATGAAGCTAGTGTCAAAACTACAACCAGTCACGTCATGAATCGTCATCCACCCATCACCCCATCCATGAATTGGGACCAACGTCAAAAGAAAGATTTGAATCAAAGTACGAAGAATGTTATCAATGCAAAAGAAGCTAATAAGCATAAAGGACAAATCAAATACAAATGGATACCAAAGAATACAAAGAAAGATCATCCCTATCAAACTCCATCAGTCAAAGAAACTGTGGGGCAAACTAAAAGAGGGAAAGGTATCCATCAAAGATGTCCACAAAATCAAAAGCAGGCTTTTCAAGCGACGTACAAGGTTTATCAAGCAGTTGGTCCTAATTCCACGCACACTTCCGTATCCACCCATCATTGCTCATCTTCCCAAGTTTGGAGAGTCAAAGGTTCCAAACTGTCAACCAATCCATCTCTTATCCCTAAATGCACTCCATCCACACCTCCACGCATGATATCCAATTCTCATATTGACCGTGTATTGGCAATAACCCTTCATCATAAGGATTCAGAAGGCAATCTATCACGATGTGCGCACAGAGACAAAGTCAATTCCGGTATCAACGAAGCAGATCAAGAATCCCAAAAGCTGCATTCAAATGCATGTATCTTAGGAAAGCAGCTTCTTCAAGCAGGATATCGATGGCACATTATGACAGAAGCGTCTACGTCAACACCACCAGGTGGTTCAGCATGAATCTTTCAGAAAAATACAAAAAAATCAAAAAATATGAAAATCCAAAAAAATCAGAAAAAGGATTGAAAATAGTAAAGATAAAAATCGTCCTCTAGTGAAAACCGCATGGGCGGCGCTTTGGGCAAGACCATGATGAAAACCTGGCAAACAGGCGTCATGTGTAGAATCGAGCATCTACGTACGCCAATTCAGATGAAAGCATCTCATCCCATCCATAATAAATTGAGCATTCCATCCATCTTATCCATAATAAATCCATCCATCCATGAACCATTGATCCAATCCATTTGCATCTATCTGCATCCATCATCTTAGTTATCTTGATCTTGATGAAATTTTGGGGCACGCTTTATGCTTGCTTATGGTAAAACATCTTGACATGGGTCATTTTCATCGATCCTATCCTATGCAGCATTATCTGAGCTATGAAGCATTATCCAAATGAGCATTTGTTATCCGAACACCTTATCTTATCGCAAGATAATCCTTGGCATACTTTGCGTGCTTACCATATCCATCCATCCATACACTTATCCGAGCATCCACCCATCGCATTCCATACGTTGCTAGACAATGGGGGCAGATATGTACATCTTGCTTCAAGAATAAATCTTGATCTATATCCTCCAACTTATGTGGCGATTCGAACATTGGCAAACGTAAAACCAAATTGGTCAGGCATTTGCAATCTAAAATCCGAAGCACTAGCCCATGGCACATTTTGACGAGAAGACATTCCTTATCAGTCTTCATCTTTCATCAATCCAAACAATTGATATCAGTCACATCTAACGCATCCTTCAACATCACATCATCCAAACATCTTTTGTTTGAAACCAAGCTTCATCAAACATGATCAATCAAATCCAATCAAAAAATCATCATCTCGAGATATCCTTGTGTTGCTTAGCACTATCCTTGCATTGTCATGTATCCTTGACAATGTTATCATTATCAATCCTGATCAATCAAGCCCTTGCATTGTTGTGTATCCTCAACAATGTTATCATCATCATCAATCCATCAATTTGATCAATCAACCTTAACTTGGTTTTCAACAAAATCCCAAAACAAAGCACTGATATCATCACATATATCCATATCCAAATCGTCAAAATCATGCAAAAAAATCCAAAAACATTCAAAACATATCAAAATCCAAAAACACTCAAAAAAAGCAGAAAACATCAAAAACATTGAAATCCGAACTACGTCGTCTCTGAGCTTAAACGTAGGCAAGGCTAATCTTTGATCAGCCCCCGAGACATCAAAATCCAAAAACATTTGAAAAACAACAAAATCCAAAAACATTCAAAAATCATCAAAATACAAAAACATTTGAAAAACAACAAAATCCAAAAACATTCAAAAAATAAAAAATCAAAACATTTGTAAAATCTCAGAAAACCCTAAAACATCCAAAAAACATCAAAAAATACCAAAAATAGCCTCAAAACATTGCAAAATTCCAAAACATCCAAATATTTGAAAAAATCCATCTGTTTCATCTCGCTTGCACCCGCAATAATCAATCATCCATAATAACTGATCGCCATCTTCATCCTTTGGCAATGCAAACAGAAACAATGATAGCAAGCAACAAAATCAAGCTTTAATCGTAAAATCAAAATCGAAACAACAAACCTCTAAAACAAAATCAAACTCTTGATCAGTTGCAAACATGTCAGTCAACCTTATATCAATAGCCTATCAATCAACTTATCAAACCATCATCATCCTGTACAATGCATGTCCTAGGATATATCGTTCCGACAATGGGCATCATTTATGGATATCACCTTGGATTCTTATCCTATCAAAACAAATCCTTTGGCTAGAGGTATGAAGAACATTGGCTTGTTTGTGTACTTGATCTTTTGATTTATCTTATTTGCGCTCATTCCAAGGACTCTCGATGATATCCGAGCAGAGGATTTAGAGAAATAGGAATGGGGCAACGATTATTATCTTTTGTTTGCTGTGCTTGTTGGACGCTCTTGTAAAATAACTTGGCGAATACTTGCTTTGTTAGATATGTATGGAGGAGGTTTCAAATAGCTTGTTGACTATTGCATTGATTGGTTATACCTTTCCGATGTTTTGGTCCGAGATGTTTGAGACTTCTAAAGTGCATCCTAGCAAGGTTTACGTATGTCGGTGTGAACAAGAATACTCCTATCGCTTTTTGAGTCAAAGTCCATCACACTAAGTACCACGCCATCCTGGTCCTTCATACCTTGATGCATGCACTTAGGCGTGTTATCAAAAATAAAGTAAGTGACCCTTTGAAAATCCCAATCCTTGATAAGCAAATCATCCATCTATCATCATCTATCATCATCATCTCTAATAAAGTCTCGACCAATCATGGACTTGTTGGATCCTCTTGTCATCATCTCATTCCCGCACTAACATCATGCATCCGTCATGTATCTGTCATGCATCCATCCTGCATCTGCAAAACCATCAATAAACTGCATACCACATATCATCCATATCATACATCATAGGAAACATCGATCATTTCACATGCATTGCATATCATCATCATAATATAGATCTGTTAGTCTAAGCATTTCATAAATCATCCGTTGCATAATCACAGCATATCACATCATCCATCTCATCCATATCACATCATATCATCATTTAAGTTGTTTAGGATTCTAAGCATCTTGAAATCATCTCATTTGCATCGTCATCCATAACCACCCATTTTGAACCTCTTTATGTGAGATCGACCCTCAAATCCGAATATTTGGCTCGATCTCTCGAGGGGGCAATATACCGGCACTTCTTTCCGGTGGGGCATCCGAAAAATCATGAAATTTTTAAATTTCGATCGGTAAAGTTATTCTTTGAACCAACGCAACAAGTACATTGCTTCAAAGAGGGGCAAAATGTAGACATGTCAAAATTACATCATGCATAATCATATTCCATTCATCAAATAAATCAGGACTTTATTTAAATTAAAACCTAAATCATATTTCATCCTTTTTCTGATTTAAATAAATCAAGTATTTAAGTCCAAAAAGTCAAACTCACCTAATCAGCATTAAATCAGCATAATCTTCATCTAATCCTAACCTAATGCTAATCACATCCCACTTGCATTATCTAGACCTAGCCACTTGCACAATAAATCAATTTTATTGATTTATTAAAACCTCATTTTCTCTCAACATGACAAGTCAAACAGGGCATTTATTGCTCTTCTTTCTTGTCCCCTCTCAAAATTTATTGCAAATTTGAATTCAAAATTTCCCCTTGGGCACTCTTCCCAAATCTTGCACATACATCAACTAATCACATGATGACAAGTGTCCTCAACTCATTGGCTTGTTTTTGATCCCACATTGGTCCCTCTTCAACACTTGGCATTTTGAAAATCTTTAAATACAGGCTTCATCCTCAAGAAAATCCTCCACAATCTCTTCACAATTTCATGCAAGGTTACTCTCTTCATTTGAGATTTGATCTTGTTCATCATCATTCCACCATCTTCATAGCATTTCATCATCTTGAGCTTTTTTATCAAGGATTGGGAAAGGGTCACTAGCACATGTGACACCAATCCACTATGAGATAGAGTTGGATCATGTCTTTTATATGCTTTCTTTAGTTTCTATTGATCCATTTTATTGCATGATTGACATGTTTCATTATTTCATAGGGATGTTAAAATGTTGTTTTGTTTTAAACTAACCACACTTTGCAGATTTTGATGTCCACAGTACCGTGAGTTCAGGTCCGGCCTCTGTTGCTGTTTCGGCCATTGTACAGGTGAGTGCCTGCCCCCTTACCAATCTCATTGGTTGGATCTCCATATCATATTCTTGGAGCAGGGTGACCCACTTGGCCCTCCGTTCGCCCAACTCATTTTGCATGAGAAGCGTTTTGACTGCGGGGTCAGGGACAATTGCGAACACCTTGTTGCGTAGAATATAGTGTCTAAATTTCTTTACTCCCCTAACAAGAGCGTACGCCTACTTTTCTATGTTGTGGTAACGCAATTCAGCATCTTTGAGGGGTGCACTCATGAAAGTGATCAGGTGCTCATTTCCTTCGTCATCCTTTTGGGTCAACATACTGGCACAAGAATGCTTCGAAGCAAATGAATAGATATAGAACGACTTCAGATAATCTGGACTGACCAACACAGGCGCCTCAGCAATGGCTCGTTTGATCTCCTCAAAGGATTGTTTGGCCTCTAGTGTCCACTCAACTTTAGCATCCTGCTTGAGCATGGCATTGAGAGGTTTGACTATTTCCGTGAAACCGGTGATGAATTTCCAGATGAAATTGATCTTTCTGAAGAAAGACTTTAATTCCTTCTTGCTGCCCGGGGGCTGAATCTTGAGTAGCGACTCAATGCGTTCAGGATCAATGGAGATTCCTTGCTCTGAGATGATGTGCCTGAGTAATCTGCCTTCGGTCACTCCAAAAATGCACTTCTTGGGGTTGAGAGAAACCCCAAATTCTCGGCATCTCTGAAATACTTTGCATAGGTCGGAGACGTGATTACCTCGCTTCTTGGAGAATACAGTCAAATCATCCATATAAATGATTATACATTTGCCAATTAGGTCCTTGAAAGTGATGTCCATGGTGCGTTGGAAAGTGGCGCCGGCGTTGATGAGCCCGAACGGCATTCTTCTGTACGTAAATGTCCCCCACTTAGTGGTGAACGCAGTCTTGTGGTGATCCTCGTATTGTACCATTACTTGATTATACCTGGAGTATCCGTCGAGGAATGACATCATCTGGGAGCCGTTGACAATTTGCAGCACTTCATCTAGCGAAGGTACCGGATAGTTGTCCTTTTCTGAGACACGGTTGAGATTGCGGAAATCCACGCACAATCTGATCTCTCCATTCTTTTTCCTGACCGGGACCAAATTAGCCACCCACGTAGAGTGCCTAACAGGAAAGATGATTCTTGCTGAAAGTAATTTCTGTACCTCCTTGTAAACAATAGGTTCTAGCAAGGCATTAATAGGGCGCTACCATTGATGGAATGGCCTCACTTCTATCCTTAGGGGGATGGTATGCGTGATGATAGAGGTGTCGTATGTTTTCAAGTCTTCGTAACTCCATGCCACCACATCAGGATATCTACGCAAAGCATCTGTGATTCCCCTCCTCTCTTCGGGCGTGCATACCTTTCCAATAAAAACATTCTTGGTATCCTCGACCGTTCCCAAATTGTAAGCGTTGCACTGGCTGCTTATAGCCTCCTTTTTTGTTTGCCGATCTTGATCCCTAATCTGATCCAGGTCGAATACACGCTCCAGCTGAACCATTCCTCTGGGGATCGTGTTGGTTTTTAGGTTGATAACCCCTTCTATGTGCAACTCAGCCTCCTGTGGATCAACTTCATCAATAATTTGGGTAGCAAAGATGTCAGAGCTTGTGATGAACTGGAGGCTATGCTTATCATCATTGAAAACCTGTAGGTGGGTGACATTGTCCAGGACCGATGGCGTAGATGTCAACTCAACAGTGAACTTCTTAAGCCCTGACAAAGAGAGGGGCTATAACGTACTAGTTGCTTGAGCCAAGGCATCAGCTGTGCGATTCTGTGCTCGAGGAATCAGTTGTATGTTGACCGCGTCTAGGCCCTCTAGGAGATCCCACACCCTGTGCCTATAGTTGGCGAGTCTTCGATCATGGCAGGAGTACAATTTCCTGACCTGCTTAACCACAAGTGCAGAATCCCTGAAGATTTGCAGTACTTTAACATTCTTCTTCAAGGCCATAAGAAGGCCAAGGACTAAGGCCTCATATTCTACTACGTTATTGGTGCAATAAAACTACAATCGATAGGCAGCAAGGAATGTCTTACCCGTTGGACTGATGAGTTCGATTCCTGCTCCAGCTCCTTGTCTTGACTTTGATCCATCAAACCGGAGTGTCCAGCACTCAGAGGATTCCTTATCTTTGGGTTGGATTGAGCCTTCATTCTATTTTGGCTGGGCAGCGGGCCTAGTGACCTTAGGAAGGCTTTCCGGGTCGAGGCAACGATCGGTAGGTGATCCGGGCAGTGCCTCCTTTGGTGTTTCCGTCGGAGGAGCAGCGGCTTTCTTAACATGCTCCACTGCTGCTTGGCATAAGCAACAGTCGAACTCGGAGTGAGCAGCGTTGTGGACCCTACACCAATTCGACAATAATAGGTCTTGAAAAATCATTCTAGCTCCTAGGCTGAGCTAATCTCGTGCATTTTTTCATAAACTCCTGGAAGCAATCAAGCAATCCCCAGTTGTCATCTTTATCCGGCTCATCGTCAGCTTCCGCCAACACTTCTTCGTCTTGGGGCATTTGTTCGGAACCCGCCGAGGGACTACATAATACCAGCAATACCTCATCTGTCCGTTCTTCCTGAAGCTCAAGCCCGTTTTGGTAAGCAAAAGGGTGGTAATTCTCTAAGTCAGTCTCAGCGAACAACACCTCATTGAGATTATTATATTCCGTGATCATATATTTCATCTGGGGTTCACGGTCAATACGAATCTGATTTGGCAGCCCCTTCCACGGAAGCCACATGTGAGAGAAGTCGGTGGCGGTGTATCCGTTCAGTGCCTTGGTGAACTCTCTCCCTAGAATGATTCCATAGGCATCAGGTATGTCTGCCACTTGGATGTCCACAACCTACTGTATCCAGGGGTCCGCAGTGATTTGCATGGGGATGCGGTTTATTTCGCCCATGATATTAATCTCTATTTTTTCTAGTTGGGTGACCTTTCTCTTTGAAGGCGTGGGGGTAATGCCAATAGCTTTGCATACGGCCAAGGGCACGATGTTGGCGGGCGCACCTGAATTGAGCAGGTAGTTGTGCAAATTCTTGCCAAAGACCCTTATAGTAGTCAGGAACGGGGGAGTTTTCAGTCTCCCCTAGAGGATACCGACGGGTGTGTCCATTTGAGCTATTTGGCCTTTGTTCCTATCACTGTCTGTATCCTTGGTTTGTTTAAATTGCTGGTCCTTGGGAGGCTGTCTACCAGCCCTCTCTAGCTCCTTTTTAGTGTATCTGCCAGCCGACTGATTCATGGGCATATGATTCCTTCTTTCGGTGTTGTCCTGTATCTCTTGTTCTTTCCTGGGCTCCTCAAAGGTTACCCTCTTGGCTGGGGTCTCTTGTGTCGTGCTAGATGAGGGAGTCCCATTCAGAACCCTGAAAAAGAAGTGCCTTACAGCAGGAACCTTGAGCAATTCGAAGGCCGACAAACTAATTTTGACCTTCTTGAACTCTTCTGCCACATATTCACCCATTTGCTCGATTTCAGAGCTAAAAGCTTGGCCTATGGGAGAACTAGGGGTTTGACTCTTGGTTTGCCCAGGTGGATTTTGGGTTTGGCTCTGAGGCTGACCTTGCGGTTGGTTTTGGGATTGGTTCTTGTTGAGATATTGGGCGTGTATATGAGGGAGCCCTGGGTTATTGCTAGCATTTGAATCAGGCGGGGTGGCGAAGTTGTTTGGTGGAGTAGAAGTGGTGAAGGGTCCGCTGGCTTGTCTATTCCTAAGGAAATAGGGACTTGACCATTGATGGAACATGTGGACCTCATCCACAAATGGCTCTTCTTCATCCACCGGCCTGTTATCTACCGAATCAAAAAATTGAGCTAGAGTTGATTCGTTACTTACCTCTTGTGCTTTCTCATCCTCGATGGGGGTGGGCTTTGCCTCGAGCTCGTTGTGGTCTCCTCGCGGAAATGGCGCCTGATTGACCACCAAACATGAGGAATCGTAGGGCTCCGATGGGATGATGTCCCTGCAGTTGGCATTATCAACGGCATTTTGTACCTCTACTTGGAAGATTTTAGCAGCCGCCTAGAACTCGGGACAGTCCAGCTCAGAATGCCTGCTAGTTTTGTGAAGTCGGCACCACCCGGACAAAGCTGCTCCGGCCAGATACACACCGCTGGATGTTCTGTCATTGCCTGCCGGTTGATCGAATGGCGTGGGGACACCACCGTTGTTGGGCCTGGTGTTCCATGTGCGGTTTTGCCTCTGAGAAGATCTTCTTTCTGCATTTTGATTGGAGTTCTGCCCCCTCTCATAATTCTGCCCCGAGGAGGTACCCGCTTCTTGATTATCTCCGTTGTCTCTATTGTCTCGAGACTCCTGACTGTCCCTGTTGAGATTGGCCTGAAAGTTGCGTTGGGAGGCCTGTAGCTGATTATTCTGGTTCTTCAGATGCGTCATCGCTGTGGACATCTTCTTAATCATTTCAGTCAGCTCCTCTAGCTTATCCTTCTCGGCTGCACCTCCAGGCGACGGGGCCAGATTTTGGAGAAACGCGGGTGGGGCTGCCGGCTAGTTTTGATAAGTCAGAGGAAAATTCGGTCCTGATAAGTGCAACAGTGCCTGGGGTTGTTGGGAATATGCTTGTTGCAGTGGAGCTATTTGAGAATAGCTGTACTGCTATGGGGGCTGCAAGTAAGATGTTGCGGGAGGCGCATAATTCAACGGCTGCCCCGGATGCGGCACCATAGACAATTGTGGCACCTGGTTCATGAGAGACGTTTGGTGAGAAAACACCTGATTGAGCCCCTGAATTTGCATTGGGTGGGCGACGGGCTCCAAAGAGGGCAGAGGGCCGGATATATTTTGTCCCAAATCTGCACTTGCAATGACAGCTTCTGCATAGGCGGTCAGCAAAGTAGCAGGCGGCGGGCGCATCCTTTTTACCAGCGCTGCCATGAGGTTATCCAGGGCCGCGTAGTAGACTGGCAGAGCAGCCGCATCATTATGGAGGTATGGATCCTGAAGCCTCATGTGAGCCTGATGGAAGCGATCATTGAAGGAGCCAATAGGTTTGTTGACCTCCCTTCTGATGGACATGAACTACTGGTACAGGTCAGCGGGGTTGACAGGAATCTTATACTTCTACAGAAAGGCATTCTTCATCAGAGTCCACGAGGTGATCGATCCCTGCGACAGATTGATGTACCAGTAGAAGGCCTCTTCTCCCAACGAATGCGGAAAGAGGCGACACGCCACGTCCTCGTGACCCACCTGCATTTCGGTAATTGCCGTTTCAAATATCTTGATATGCTCTTCGGCTGTTCTTTGCATGTCACGTGGATGGAATTTTGAACAAAATCCCTCCAGATTCTTGGGCATATCATTGTAAACAACAAAGTGTATCGGCGAAGGGTTATGCGCGAGCCAAGCCATGGGGGGAGGCAGAGGTGGCACTTGCTGTTGGGGAACAGGGATTTGGGGCTGTATTGGCAATACAACCACAATTTGAGGCTGCCCTTGAGCTATGGCTGCCTAGACTGTGCCTTGGGTTGAAAGGGCCGGGAGAGGAGCGAACCCCTGGCTGCCGAAAAAAGATGTGCAAATACTGTTTGAGACGGTTGGGTGGAAGATGAAGGCCAGCCAAGTGAAGGTGGAGGTGAAATGGAGGCGGATGGAATGGAGGAAGAGAAAGAGGCGGAGCTGCTTCCTTATGCTCATTTTGCTCTCGTGGGAGGCTGCAATTCTTCAAATTCTCCCTTGTTTGGTGCTGATCGTAGAATCCTTTGAAACCTTTCCGGGGAGAATGATCCGATCCGATCCAGTTTCGCTTTATCCCGCAGTGTAGTATTCCGATCGCTGCCCTCCTTCTAGTGCCATCTCTGTTGATGGTGTTTTTATGCAGTTCTCAACACAGGCAGTGCGTAGGTGCACTACCTCTCTTGAAAGACAATCTCCTACAATTGAATTGCAGAACACTATCCCAAGGTCTCTCAGGTGTCAGGTCGTGACAATGCTAAGATACCTCAGTAGTTTGATGTGATTTGCTGGAATCACAAGGCGGCCTTACAGAAATACAAATGTGGGCACAAAGCATGAAGTTAGATCTTTGAAAAAGATTTTTTAGCATGAAAGCAGTTATGTCTTGGTTGTAGGTTCAAACAACAGTCTCAAACTCCATCTAGTTGTTAGATTGGGCATGGCGGATTGGTCCTTGGGTGTACCATGGCTGCCTTCACCTGTCTCAGTCAGGGGCAAGACTTCTGCCTCCTTTTCCTTTTCAAGCTCTTCCTTTTCCCTGGCAGCATCCTCCTCCTCATCAGAGTCTTGATAAAACACGAGGCTTTTGACGGGCAGCTTGGTGGATAATATCTGTGTGGGATCCTATTCTTTCGCTACCTCTTTCTCTTTCTTTCCTTCAGTGGCCTCGGGTTCTGGACTCTTCACAATGTGGGTCTCAGCCTCAATGATATCCCTTTTAGGTTGTTCTTCTTGCGGCTGTCCCTGCTCACCACGTGGCGACTGTTCCGCTTCTTCTCCAATATCCTCATCAGAAACCTAGATAATTTTCGTGGCGCCTGAGCCATCTCCCCCATCCCCGCCCTCGGAAGAGCCTGTCTCTTCTTCCTCATAGGCTACCTTGTCAATGGTTCTATGCTCGTATTCGGGTTGCTCATAATAGTCATCGGCCTCCTCCTCCATAGGCTTTGAAGCCTCCTGTTCCAATTCATCCATCTCCTTGGAAATCTGCATGGTGGCCTCCATGGCTGGCGGACTTGTCAGTGGTTGTGAAGGCTAAGCTGTTGCGAGGGCTTGGGCGAGGGCAGCCTGGAGAGCAGGGTCCATTAAAAGCTACGAGAGCTCAGGAGGGAGACTCTGTAGGTGCCGTGTAATAGCCTCAGGCACGCTAGAAAGGGGAACAGGCGATGGTATTGTTGCCAGAGGCAGGGAGGTGATGGGTGACATGGCAGCAGTAGAGGAAGGGGAAGTGGTCACGCTCGAGGAAGAGTCAATATTGACTATGGACACGGCTGGGGGCGAAGAGGCAAGGTGGACAGAAATGTCCACCACTTGTGGGGATGAGGCGGCTGCGGCCTGAGAGGGGGGCAGCACACCAGTCGGGGGAGGAAGGAGCAATAGAGGCTGCGCCTCTATTGTGACCACTGTCCTTTTAAGCTTCTTTGGAGACGAGCCTCCCGTATCCTTTGTTGCTTGTTCTTTGGGGCCCCCGAACTGTGTCGTTTCTGCTTCTTTTCTCTTCTGGGACCTGGTGATGGGGGGAGACTTGGAAGTCTCACCAGCTGATGGGGAGGCAGCAATGTCCCCCGTGGCACTCGGCCCGCTTTTAAGTGCCTCGTATGTTAGAGCCACCCCCTGTTGCTCCAGTTGTGCCACCTATCCATCAACCCACTCCTTAGTGTGAGCTATGATAGGCTGGGTGATGGTATCCAGGTCCTCGACCTCTTGTTCATCCCAGTCGATGGAGGGGATTGCCAGGTCAGCAATCGCAGGGTACCTCGGGTGCACCAGAGTGGATTCATCTTCCTCAAGCTGGTCTGGCACTGGAAACAGCTGCACTCTCCTTAAAAACTGGATTGTCATTCGCAAGTAATGTCTTTTGCGAACCTCCTTATCATCTCTACAATCTGCCAGAAATCTTCAACAAGATACTGGTGGGCGTATGCCGGCCCTAGCGCCTTCCTGACGTGGCCGTGGGGGTCCATCCGTGGGCGAGCCGTGTACCATTCAAAGTTGTATTCCTTGAGTTCCTTTTCTGAGTTGCCGACACATTGAGATGTTTGCAGTCGATACTGGCCCTGGCCAAGGATCATGGGATAAGGGATCCCTGCCACGTGTTTTTGGCTGAAGACTGCCTGAATATGTTGGAGCTGTCAGGAAAGCTCTAGGAGAATAATCCTATCATTTGGGTATCTGGGCAGCTTATTCAGCCGTTTCGTGAATCCCTGGGCATGGATTTAAGTGAACTTGGGGAACTGAATGTATAAGAAGGCATACTCCTTCAGGAGTGCCCTGGCACTGTTAGATACCTGTCTCTCAAAGTCCCCAGCTATCAATCTGATAATATGGCCTATGAAGGCATCATTGATCCGGCGGTACTCTTTTTTGTAGTAGCGGTATTGTAGCTGAGGGTACCGGTCAAAAGGCTTAAGCCCTCGTTTGTGATCCCCATCCGGCACTATGAAGAGTCCACTATATTGCCTCTGACCTGCCAAGGAGTACACCAGGTACGAGGTCATGTAGAACTTGTTACTTTTCTTGATATTTACAAACTGCTCATGGAAGCAATTGCTGATGATACTCCCCTAGTCAAACGAGATCTTGGTCTTCACGTCCTCATTTCCTCGTATGATTTGCTCAATATAGTAAGCCATCCACTCGTGGAAGTAGGCGACTGCTGGGAGGCCCATGAACCTGCTTAGCATGGTCACCAAGTCGTGATAGTCTTCTTGAAAATTGCTGCGGAACAGCTCTTGGGGAACTTTTGCAGCGCTGCCTCGTTTCTCCTTCAACCAGTAGATGTTGATTGACTTCCTTTAGCCCAATGGATTGGCATCCCACGCCGTCTGACACTGCTCCAAAGTGGGGACTTGCATATGTGGGAATGTAGGAATGTGGAATGTTTTCGTAATTCCCTCTGGAGACATGTCGGAAAGGATATTCCCTTCTTTGTCCACGATCGTTCGCGTGTCCGTCTGGTAGGCTTCTCGGCAAGCCATTACCAGTTCAGGTGCTATTAGAGATGGAGGGAAGCCATCAGCTTTACCAATTCCGCTTTGGCGTATCAATCGAGCATTCTTTGTCTTAGGGTCGATCTTAACCCTCTGGGTGAACTCGTCTATGTCCACCTGGCCTATATTGGTGTCTGAGATCTCTTTCCAGTCAGTCGAGACCTTTGACTAGAGCGGTTCACCCTAAAATTGGAACTTCATTTGGTCTTTGTCATCTTTCCCACGGGCGGCCCTTCCGGATTTCTTACCCTTGTCCTTTTCGGTAGAGGCCCCTGAAGTTCCTGCGGCCGATTCCATATATCCTGCAGGCAAGGGCGAAGTTAGCATAAGAAAACACCAATAACGTTAATGTTAGTCCATATTGTGAGCATATTATATAACTAACCATTCAAATGCTTCATAAATTTAATTCTCAAACGATATCGATTTCATTTTAGGGCAATTCAGCAATCCGGGCCCGGAGGGCCGGACTTCCCTGGCAGGAATGCTGCCAGGAAGGGAAAACACGCCCGAAAACTCCCGGAGACCCCCGTTGGTCAGATTTTGATGTTGTAAGAGACCCATAATGAAGAATGGCCTGATTTAGGACGTGGGTCGAAGTCATATTCTCGATTAGACTTGATTTGGATCGATTTGGGGAGCTCCGGGGGTTTTATGCTGGAAGGCAGTCAGGCGAAGGAAGCCAGCGGTGGCGGACATCAGGCGTAAGTCCGGAGGCGGAAGTCCGGCGGCCGGAACCCGGGAAGCAAAAAGACGACCGTCATTGGGTTTGGTTTCAAAGTTTTAGACTGGACGGCATTCGGAGAACCGGGCCCACGGAGCCGGGAGGACGCTACCTGACAGCCGCCGCGTGTTATCAGATCACTTGGAAAGGCTGCGGCAAGGAAATGACCGGAGCCCGGAGGGCGGGGCGGCGACAGAGGTTCGCCGCCGATGGATTTTGCAATGCTACCCAGCGGCGACGACGAGGTGAAGTTCGGTCCCCGGAGGCCAGAGCGGCGTGAGGTACAGGTCGCCGAAGGAATTTGGCGATGATTTGCACAACGGCGGCGAAAGAGGAACCGGGACCCGGGGACCGGAGAGACACGAGGTGCAGGCCGCCGCATGCATTTTGCGATGTTTTCAATGGCAGCGGTGAAAGAGGGACCGGGACCCGGAGACCTGAGAGATTGGTGAGATTGGTGACGCCAGCAGCCGCGAAGGTATAGGCAGCGACGGCGAAGAGGTCACCGGGGCCCGGGAGACGGGGCGCCGCGTGTTGACGGCCGACGGGAAATTTCATCACAGTTCGGGTGACGGCAGCGGTGAAAGCGACCCCGGAGCCCGGAGGTCGGGCAGTAGGGAGGGATCCGCCGTGAGCGGTAGCGGAACCGCCACGGAGTTCCGGGGACGGAACTCCGGGAAGCCGGGCCCGGAGGGTCTTGGGGACGCGAAAACAGGGGCCTCGCTGGGGGATTTTGACTTTAAAACGGCGATGAACCCAAGGCAGAAGCCCGGGAGGGGAAACCCAAAGGCCCGGGCCCAGAAGGGCGGACCTCCGTCAGGGATTTTGGCTCCGGATTCTGATGGTGACGGAAGGTTTCGGGCCTGGCAGGGTCCTTCGCACTGTGCGAAGAACACCCACGGCGCGGACAAGTCCCGGGAGACGGTAAGGGTGATTCCGATGATTTCTGGCAAATTCGAACACATGGGTTTTGGGCGCGACGCGGGGGTGTTCTTTTTTATGCCATTTAATTTTGTTCTTTAATTCATTTAAATCCTCAAAATGATCAAAAATGACGGGAGAGCGAACGAGGATGGCCTACCTCCAACTCGCGAACCGGGAAGTCAATGGGATCCACCGTTGGAGTTGACGGAGCGAGGTTGATGGCGATGATCGTGACAATGCAGATTGCAGTGGGCTCCAATTCAATTGCTGCTCCAACTCGCTCAAATTCGCTAAGTGCAAAAGACATTGGGACCACGGTTTATATACCCAACCGCTCATT
>VDFB02257799.1:0-26656 GCA_007258455.2 Sequoia sempervirens | reverse complement strand
GGTTGGTTGTCTGTTTAGATGTTAGAAATAGGCCTGACTCTTTTTCCGAATGGATAGACACTGTTTCTTTTAACTTGAGATTTTGAGGTTCTCATATGGCCCAAGCATGTCCCGTGGTCCCAAATAGAGCCAATTGTTTAGATCCCCTACGATTCTTTTCTAGGAAAATAGATTTTATTGGTTGAATAGGGTTAATTTGTAGAAGAGCAAAAAATCAAAGCAAGCCAACCTTTATTTGTCAAGGTGATTTTATTGTACTTATATGGTTGAGGTTTGTCACATTTTCATATTCATTCAAAGAAAAGAAATCTACACATAGCAAATGATAGAAGTTGAGGATGAGTAATAGTACCAGGAGAGCAGAATAAAGGCGAGATTTGAAGGGTCTTAAACAGCATCAAAAAAAATATGGTGATAGCGAACAATATTTCTACTTGGGAACACATTATTGATGGCTAATTAAACCTGCCTAGACTAATAAAAAATAGCTCAAATGATGTAAATTTTGGCCAAAGTTGATTTAGGTGCACTTTTTGTATGGTTTGACCAATCAAATCTTTTGCTCATGTAGTAGAAAGATGCCACACTTTGGAAGTGGTCAAATGTAATGTCCCCTTTTCAGCCTATTCCAACATTCTTGGAAAGTTCCAAGATTCTTGGAGAATGCGAACTTTATCGAAAATAATTCTAATAGTGGTGGTGAGTTCAGGAAATCAAGATAAGCCAATGGTACTTTCTAGATGTAGTTTTGACATTCTAGGAGCTCTCCACACTTCTTGAAGAAGTTAGCTAGTTTTGGAAAGCACCAATTTTCGTTAAGTTCGATATCCTAAGAACTTCAGATTATTTTGGTGTGGTCAGAATTCATAGTTGGATCATTTTAATATTTTCTGTAACTTTGGGTGGATGTGTGGAAAATAATTAAACAGTTAAATATTAAGTTGTTGAAAAGTAAAAATTAAAAGACAACTTACATTTAATTATTTAAAGGAGGCTGAAGTCACTTTTAGAGGGAAAATAATGGGACACAAACATTATTCCAAAACTGCTTATAAAAGGAGGTTTTGAGGAGAGAAAGCTGATTCTGAACATTTTATCAAACTCTCTTCTATAGGGGGATTGAATTTGGTTCGGCTGCAATCAGTTTCATGAATGAAAACCCACCTAGCGGACTGAGTGATGTTACCCAAAGATTGCCATTGAGCTGAACGATTTGTGTACTATGCTGTTTGTGTGAAGTTTCAGTTTCTAGTTTTGAAGAGGATTTGGTTGAGTAAGATTGAAGATCATGGTATTATTGGAGTAGCAATCTGTTTACATTTTGAAGTGAGAGATATTATTTTATTTGTGGAAGATCCATCCCAAAAAGTGAGGCTGTACCATATTCATGCCAAGTAGCTGACCATACCTTTATCTTATGGTAGCAATTCGTTCTAAAGAGGAGTAAATATTTGTAATGAAGGCTTAAAGTCTTACTATACTAGCCACAGCCATATCTTGCTCTATCTACACTAGCCACAGCCTTGGGCATTAATTTCCAAGGTGCCGTACAAGCACAAGGAGTGATTAAGGAATTAATTCCTTATTGTGGACTTTATACTAGCTGCTGCCTTGTATGCTAGTATTGGGTAAAAAAAGAAGAAGATGGAATAGTAAGAAGCTGAAAGGAATAGTGGAGTTTGGGAAATATTTCCGATTTCTATACCCTCTGCAACATTATGGCAGCATTTTGAGGTCAGAAATTAATTTTCATTATTCTATGTATTTCTGATTCTATATCAGCATATATCAGTACTTATGTACATTTATCAGCATACAGATGAGATCTGAGAGGACAATTATTTGTGAAATTGCTCAATGAATGTAAGGTGTTTGTGAATATGCCCATGATCATCAATGAAAGTTGTAGCTGTTCTACATTATAAAACTCAAAAATATTGTTTAGGTTGCTGTCCTGCCAGTGTTTGACAAAATGTCTATGAGCTGAAAGTGGAAATTAGCAAGTATTTTAAAAATCTTGGTAAGGGGCATTATATCTAACCATCATATATCTTTTGCCAAACTTGAAAAAAATGGCTCAAGTGATCAAGTTTCTGCCGCTCATTTTAGAACTTGGCATAAGTAGGTTAATGTATTGTTTCAGATAAGTAGGCACACTTTTGGAGTGGCTAAGCCACCAAACTTTTCCACAAAAAATCTGCCAAGAGTGATTAAAGTGGCAAAAATGATGGGTAATTCTGCCTTTGGTTTATGTAAGCAAAAAATTTACTTTTGGCTAAAGTTTAACAACGTTTTGCTTGTAAGGAAAAGGTGGCAAGATTGAGCAATACTTCTGGGGCACATTTTTACCATGGTCGAACCACACTAAAGTTCCACTTTGCATTTAAGTGAGTGGTTTAAGCATAAGAGCTGTGTGCTTTAAGTGGCTAAGCCACTCCAATGTTTTGATGGTACACTTTGGCCTTGGTCATGCCAAATCTAAGCTCTGCTAGGTCTCTTAAAGTTGGCAAACACATCACTAACCTCCACCTTTATTAGGTTTCTAGTGGAAATTTCTATTGAGTGTTCCTTTTGTTGAAATATTCCTTGTAGGCATGAAAAAAGGTGGTGCCAGACTTAGACTAGTTAGCCATGGAAGCGAAAGGCCAATATTAAAGCATTAAAACTTAGAGTTTTTCTTTATATACAAGTTAAGATTCAACATCTTTTTGAAGTCTTTTCTGGCTGTGTTCTATTCTAACAAAAGAAGAGGGCCTATTCTTGGGTCCTTTTAATTAGTTTTTTAACTTGTTTAGAATTAGGTTTGTTTTAAAGTTACTTTCTGTATAGCTTTTCAACAGCTTTTAAGCATGACTTTTGGGATTAAAAATTATTATTCTAAAGTCAAAAGATTGGACATTTGTAACCTATAAATAAGTGCCTTGAGCACAAGAACTCAAAAGAAGAATGATGGTGGATGCCATGCTTATGTTGTTGAAACAATTGTGGAACCTATGTTTGTAATTTCATAGATTAGATTAAATGTGAATAGTAAGTGTCAAGCCTTGTATTGATGTAATTTTATTCGTTTGGGTTGTAACTTTTCATGCAAATTAGTTGTTTAGCTTTTGGTATTGTGTGTCGTTGTAGTTGTTATCCCCCTTAGAATCTTATTTGCACTAAATAGCTGGTCTCTGTTTTAGCCAACTGGATGATGTTGTTTGTGTGTTTAGATTAGTGATTTCATCCTTTATAATCTAAAAATCTTGTTTGCAAGGCTCTGATGTTAAGTTTGACACCTAAATTTGAGGTAAAAACATAGGCACACAGTTATTTATTTTACGCAAAACCCTCTTATTGAATCTTATAGATTGTGCATATTTGCATATCCTGTCTATAGTTTAGACTAGGGTCGATTTTAGTTTAGATTTGGGTTAGTTTAGATCTCAGGGAGCTTCCCCTCCAAATTTGAAGAGAGGCTCTACCTCACACACTATTCCATTTTGTGATGTCTTGCAAAAGACTTATTAAAATGCTAACACATTCTCAAATGTTACAGTTAAATGCTCAAGCATGTTTGCAAACCATTCAATTCAGGTTTCATGTCATTTCATACTGATTTATTTTATATTTAAACAAAAATGCTGTGTTTTTTACCAGCATAGGTATCAATTTAGGGTATGAAAAAGTCTTTTTTCTTTGATTTATAATGCTATTTGTGTAATGTTCAACATGAAAACTGAACTTGTTATTCATTTAATGTTCAAAATGCAAACCGTTTAATTCAGTTTTCATGTTTACACCAATCTTATTTTATTTTTTAAACAAAAATGCTATTTTTAAAAGATTAATTAGCTGAGGTTCTACTGGGTCCTCACTCTTGATAAAAAGACTTGCATACAATATCACGCTTCAACAAAAAATCTGCATACTATATAGACCACTACTAACCCTAACATGACATAAAAGTTTGCAGAGATATACTCCAACAAGGCTAATAGCAAAACAAGAAATTCCAGACTCAAAAACAAACAGCAAATACACAATCTCCCATTACTCTTAGCTTACTGACACTGCATCTCTGTTCACCACCACTTCCTCCACCCATGCCACTATATTGGGAGCACTTTCATTAAACTTGAGGCTGTGATATCCTCCATCTAGGGCAAGGAAACACAATCCATGGCATAAGTCTTTCTATGACGAACTCTATGAAACAAGCTACCACAAAACACCGGAATGTAATGTCCCCTTCTCGGCAGTGATCAGTTTTGTTGACCATTGGCCTATTTTGGAGACCTGTAGGCTAGTTGGAGGCTGAAATTAGGGTTTCCACTTTGGAGGTGTTTTTGAGGTCTTGCATGTTGGAGTTTCTGACACATATCTAGTGGAGCTTTCTGGGTTTTTGGAGAGCTTCGTAATGAGATAACATGCATGATAGGATATTGGCTTGCGTTCTCGGCTACTTTTTGGAGGCTTGCATGTTGGAGTTTTCCAGTTTAGATTCTGGATTCCTTCTGGGTTTTCAGAGAGCTTTGCTATGGTGTGACATGCAACTGAATCAAAGAACTTTTCCGGACTTACTATTTTTAGTAAGTTGCGACGGCTACTCAAAATGTGGAGAAAATGAGTTTGGAACAACTTACTATTTTAGCAATATACTATTTTTAGTAAGTTCTATTTTTGGCAGTGCTATTTTTAGTAGCAGTTCAACAGTTCAGAGCAGTGGTTATTTTTGGCAGGTCAGTTTGGGCAGTTGGTCTTTCCAGCATTCTCATAGCTCTTTTTGGCAAGTTGGAGTTGTGTTGGGCGTCCTTTGGTGGAACTAAAATATTTAAATATTCTTGGCTAAAGTTTGGAGGATGATTTATTGATGAAGTCATATTTTAATGTTTTTTATTTGGGACGCCTAGCCTTGGGATGATAATATTTTATAAAGTGAGATAATATTAAGGCTATTTGGGACGCCACTTGGAGAGATAAGTGATTTTATAATGTTTATTAATTAAACATTTTGGAGGCCTTATTTGATGAATTAATATTTAAGTGAAATATGTGCTAAGGCAAAAGGGGACGCCTAGCTTGGAGACATTTGAGTTTAATAGAATATTTCACTTAAATCTTTTAGTGAAATATTTGCAAGTTATAGAATATTTCACTTAAGTCTACCCTGGACGCCTTTTGGTGATATATTTGCATTCTATTAAATTATATTTGCACATATGGGTTGGAAATTAAATGCAAATGAAATTTGAGAAAAGGTGAAAAGTGAATTTCATTTAGGCGCCCTAATTGGAGGGAAAAGAAGATTTGAATTTGGAGATAAAAAAGTTATAAATAAGAGACTTGGCCTTCAATTGGATTATCTATTGTTGCTTATCATACTGTTATGTTGCTGAAATGCTTTCAGAGCTTGCTTCGAGGAATGCATACCTCCTAGTTCTTTCTCTTGGTTTCGTGCTTGAAAGATAGCACCTAGTTGAGTTTCCAGAGACTGCTTCTCATCCAGACTAGCAGACAGAGCATCAAGGTTGAAGATTTTAGAGATTTGTTAGTTTTGCATTTGCTGGTTAGGGTTTTGCTGAAATAGAAATCTGCTCATAAGTCCATGCACGATTTTTTGGTGGTTTTGGGTATTGGCCCTATGCTTTAGTCTACCTTGGGCGCCCCTCCTTGCAAGTTTTCAGATTTTTTGGAGGTGTCTCAAATTTTATCTTGCTAGAACATTTTGGGAGGTTGTACCTTCTTTGAGGTTGCATTGGAAAGCGTGCATAAATGAATCACTGCTATTTGGAGGAGTTTCTTGGCTTGGTCTTGGTTGCTCAACTCCTAGCTCTCATTTGTATTCAGTTCCACATCATTCGGAGGTGTTTTGACAAAGTTATGAGCATTTTGGTGATTCTAGGGTTTGCTGGTATGAATTTTCTAATTGCTGCAATTTTATATCAGACCTGATATTTTAGTCCCTTTTGCTATATTTCATATATTGGATAGCTTGTACTTGTTTGGAGTTCATTTCCTAACATTTTGGAGATGATTGGTTATCTATATCTCATTGTATTTGCAGATTGTTCATCATATTGTAACGCTAAATCAGTAGTACTGATCAACTCTTTTACTTTCTGCACTTTACATTTTGTATCCCCACTTTAGTAGAAGAGGAAGGCTATGCCGCCTAGTTTACTTTCAGTTTAATCACTTTTATTCCCACGATTGTGGATGAGACTGGCCCTTGCTCAGTCTACATTGTATTTGCTTTCTGTTTCTCCACCATATGATAGCGCCTTTCCCACTTCGGGTTAGGAATGCACATGCTTGGCGTTGAGATTATTTTACTTGCATAGCATCATTGTTAATAGAATCTCTGCCATATGGTAGCACCTTTCCCACCTTGGGTTAGGAGTGCACATGCTTGGCGTTGAGTTTACTTTCCAGTACTGCATTCTTTACTAGTGATACTTCGCCATAAGGTAGCTTCTTACCTAGCTTGGGTCGGAAAGCACATTCTTAGCGTTGAGTCTCTTTCCTTCAGTTGCTGGTTTTGATTTGAGCTAACCCTAACGGGTACTTTGGTGTTGTGATCATCTCAATGTTTGGAAAAATTTGGGTCGGTTCATTACACGGAACCATGAAATTGCTCACCATCTTTGCATAGCCATCACACCCATCTCACAACAAAGCCCTTCCACTCTATCTGTCAGTCTAAGCAGGCTTTTGAGGAATTGATAGACTCTGCTATTTCCTAACCTTTCCCACATACTAACATGCCTCTCTGTCCATTCTCCATTCCTAACAAGCTCCATTGTATCAACCTACTTAGGCAGCAACATTCTGAGCAGCAAAATCCTTAGGCTGGCATCAAGAACAACTTAGTTAATGTATTTTCTTCTACATCCTTAGTGATATCTTCCTCTAGGCCTACCAACATTGATTATCTGCTTGGGATAGTCCTCTTTGAATAGTAATTGACACAACCCATGGCTGCTAATTCTATATATATCTATGGTGGTGCTGTATATGTTTGATGTGGTACTTAAGTGGTCTTCCTACTTGTAAGAGACCGGGAGTCTCTAACACCCGAAATAATGCTGAATGACGGTGGTTTTGTTTTTTTTTGTTGTTTTGCAATTTTTTTGTGTTTTTTGAAAATATATGATTTTTTTGTATTTTTTAAAATAAGATGCCAGGAATTGAAAATGCAATGAAATAAATAACAACTAAGGCAAACTAATATAAAAGAGGGCTGCAAATGACTTTTATTGATAATAGAGTATATACAAAGCTCAATCCACAACAGAGCATACCTGGAGATGCAATATTGAAGCCCTTATAAAATTCTGGAATTTATTGCTGCAGACATATACTTCTGATAGTAAATTCAATTTGCTTGAAAGAGTGAAATCTCCACCTTGGAAATGACGCCCAATGCCTCTGGAAGTGTAGGCAACCACAATGGAGGAGATATATGCCAAGAAAGGAAGGCGTTTGGCCTTCTAGGAAACATGCCCTGGCTGGATGAAGGTATGACTGCAATAAAGGAAGCTGTACGGCCTGAAGGATGGTGACAAGTATGATAATAAAGGCAGCCGCTGATAATTATTGCTTCCACAATGTAATCTGATCCAAACCCTTGATTAACTTCCTTCAATAAGCACAAATTTGACCTTTGGAATGAAGCCAACCCTGAGCAAACTTCAGCTGGTCTTTCACAACCTTAGATTGCCTAACAATGAAGATTTTCTCGTTCTCCAAAGTCTGAAAATGTTTGAAAATCTGCAGAAACCCTCGGTCTCTCACAAATCCCAAAGGTCTTGATAAAAGACAAATTCAAATGATCATCAATAATGAGTTCGATTTTGCTTAGAGCTCCTTATATACTTATCTTAAATGGTTCAACCCCCAAAAAGCATTTTAATAACATTTAAATGTTATTTTAATATTTGCTTCATTGACTTAGGAATATATTATTAAGCCTAGGCGTACTTTTTCCAAGGAGTATTAATTATTCATGACCCTCAAAATGGCCCCACTTCATTATAAAGTCAATTTATAACTTTATAATATGCCTTTTTAATAATTAAATATTAATATCTCCTCAAATACTTATTATTTCGCCATGCCATCTGAAATGGAAGTCAACATTGACGATCACCATGTGACCAGGTGCCCTACCAAATATAGTAACTCTGGATAGATGACTTACTATAAATAGTAAGTTTGCAAAATTGAGTTCTATAACCTCTGCAAAGGCCCAATCCTGATCCCAACTGAAAACTGAAGAGAAGTAATGTCACCAATCGACCAAGTTACTGCCACTGAGGACCCTCTATCCATGATTGTTAGCTTAGGAGGGTCAAGATGATATTCTAACCTCTCTGCAACTGGGACTGACTAAGAAGGGGACATTACACTACTCTTCCTCTCAGCTCATTTAGCTCTTCCATCATGTCTTTCACAAAACACTGTTGATTATGGAGGTTGTAAGAATTCTTAAGAGCTCTACAAACTTTGAGGGATTCTAGTTCTCTCAAACCCAGATCCTTTAGCATTTTTAACTTAGGAAAGAAAACCATGAGTTTGCAGAACAGGGATTGTCATTTAGCAGCCATATTCTTTCTTCCATTTCATCCTTAGAAAAATAGATCTTTTTTTGGGATTTCCATATTTTTGTAGAAACCATTTTGCTTTTTATTGGGAAGATGGGCTTGGTGATTGTTCTTTTGGCATGTTGATGTAACCATATGAACTGTTCCTGATCTTCCTTGCATATTTTTGGCATTTCTTGTGACACTGCTGCTCATAAATTTTGGTTGAGGTTTTGAGAGGTTTTTCTCTGAGTAGAGGCCATGGCCTCCTTTGGAAGAAAATCACTAACTTCAAACAGCGCTTGGTTGTTTGTGGAAGAAAGTTTCAATTTTGAATGGCTGAAATGTGAGGGTCTGCATAACATAGAAGAGATATCTTAGAAATATAATTATGGCTTTGTATTGACACTGTTAGCGTTGCAATTCGCACCTCTGGAGTGCGTATTGGCAACAGACAGCTATGCACAGTGCGTAATGACTGCTCTTCAAATTAGGAGGGGAAGCTCCCTCTTTTGCTGATATGCGTGAAAAAGTAAATGCTCTAAATCCTATCTTTTTGACTCAGTTGGAAGAGGCACAAGGTTAAGAAAACCAATACATTGCAGCTAAGGTTTTTCTCTGGTTTTGCAGATCTTAACTACAACTAACTTAATGCTTAAACTATCCTATTTCCTCAATAGAAACAAAGCATGAGGATTTAAGAGCAGGGAATTGGTATACGATAAACTTTAAGTCAGGATTTCCAAGGAGGCGGGACACCTATGCGAGGCGTAGGCTGAAAGAAAGATTATTGGAAACAACATCAAATGGTAAATTAGTTCTTAGGATTCCTGTTGTGACCTAATTCACACATCGCCCCATTGCAAATGGGGACCCTCCTTGGTTTGCTTGTTGGGTTGTGCCTTGAGCTTCGTATCCATGGTCCTTTTTGCTCTAGGGTTTTCGAGATAGATTTTTAAGTCATCATCTGGGGCCAAGTTGTGATTTTGAGTCAGAATCAGTGCCTAAACACCTCAGACGGACTCAGAGGGCCCAAGGGACGAAGATCGACTGTCGTTTCATCCAATTCCGACATCTCCTCATTTTTGGCATTTTCAACCCTCCGGACCTCCTATTTTTTTAGGGACTTCATTTTTGGCGTTTTTGGTCCATGTTGGACTTCCTATTTTTTAGGGGCTATTTTTGGAAAGTTACTATTTTGGGAAAAGTTGCTATTTTTTGCGGGGTTCCTATGTTTACAAGGTGCCCGGATTTCAAAAAACCACTCAGAAGTTCCAAAAAACCAATGGAAAATCACGAAAAATCGATTGAAAAATCTGAAAAAAAAATTCATGGTGAAATCTGATTAAGCTTGAAAAATTTGAAAAAATCAATGAAAAATCATCAAAAATCAGACTTCCAGATCAAAATCAATGGAAAATCTGGAGAAATCAATCAAAAATCACAGAAAACCAATTGAAATCTGGAAAAAATCAGTCAAAAAATCACAAACAATCATTGAGAAATCTGGAAAATTCACAGAAAAGTTTGAAAAATCATTAATCCATGGTGAAAATCGCTTAAGTATGGAGAGTTGGCTTCATAAAGAATGGCAAAAGCTGGTGAAAGTCCACCCAGCTGAGAGTGATGAATGGCAGGAGCTGGTCAAAGTCCGCCCAGCATTCTAAGGACATGGCAAAATGGCTTTAAAGTCCGCCCATGCCAATAAAGAGAGAGATGGAAAATTGTTTGGAAAATCCACCCACCTTGAAGACACTTGGCAAGTGGTAAAGAAACTGCGCCCAGCCTTGAAGGCATTTTGGAAAAACCTTGGGAAGTCCGCCATCTCTTGGAAAATACTTGGGAAATGCTTTATGAAGTCCACCATAATTAAAAGTCAATTGGAAAAAACCTTGGAAAGTCTGCCAACCTTAAAAGAGCATTTGGAAAAGGGTAAAGAAAGTCGGACCACCTCATGGCCAAGTCAACATAAAGTCCACTAGCTGGCAAAGACATTGGAAAGAAATGTTAAAAGTGCGCCCAGCTTGAAAAGTCATTTGGCAAAGACTTGACAAAGTCCGCCCATCTTAAAGTGTTTGGCCAAGTCAACATAAAGTCCGCCAGTTTGAAAAGTCATTTGGTAAAGACTTAAGAAAGTCCACCTTCTCCAAAGTAGAAAAGAATGAACAAAGTCCGCCATGTGGAGAGGAGCTTGGCATAAAGTCTAGCAAGTCTGCCAACCTTAGAACAAGTGGAAAGTGTTTTATAAAGTCCGCTTTGGACTGGGAAAGAGAAAAATAAATGATAAATCATGTGGAAGAAGTCCTATAAAGTCCGCCCAGCTTAAAAGCATTTGAAAAAACTCTCTAAGAAGTCCGCCTAGAGAGAGAAGGGTAGAGAAATAACAAGGGAGAGAGAAAGTTCACCATGGAGAAAAGTAATTGGAAAATATTTCTTGAAGTCCGCCATGATAAGAGGACAATGTGCAGGAAATAAGATGAAAAATAAATGACAAAAGTCTTGAAAGTTTGCCATGGAGAGATGACAAGAAGAAAAATAAATGGAACAAGTCTAAGAAAGTTCGACTTGTAGAGAGAGAGTATGGCAAATCAATGAGAATTCCAATTTCGGGAGATTAAAATGGTGAATTAAACATGAAATATGCCCGTGCCAAGATGAAAATTCCAATTTCGGTAGATTAAAATGGAGAATCAAACATGAAATATGCCCGTGCCAAGATGAAAATGGCGAAGAGAGTATGAAATTCGCTTTGAGATGAAGAATCCTACACAAAATTCACCTAGACTTCAGGAGAGAGTGTTTAAAATTTAACACAAACCCAGACTTCAGGAGAGAGAAAATGAAAATCTTCATCCAACATTGGAGTTGATGAATAATTTTCACCATGGCTAAATTTAAAAAATAAAATAAAGAGAAAATCAAATAACTTAGCCATTTGGTGAATTAAATATTTTAAATTTTGAAATTGAAAAGTTTGGAAAATAAAATTTAAAAAATTCATGAAAATCTTTATTATTTTCCAAAACTTATCCTGAAGAATTAGAACTCAATAGAAGAGACATAAAATTTGGAAACTTTCTCAAGAAAATAGTTGTAAATCGGGAAACTTGCTTTGTTGAAGAGGAGAATTCGAGAAGAAAAATGAAATTGCTAAAACGAATCAATTGCTCAACCTTAAAAGGCAATTCAACAAGTCATTTTCACCATATCTTTCAGCAAGTTTATTTTTCTTGAGAAGTAATTTCGAAGAGAAGTCATTTTCAGAGGAGAGTTTGGAATTGAAGAGCGAAGTTTACGAACGATTGGCTTGATTTTTTCGAAAGTAAAGTCAGAATTCTTCACAGCTGAATTGCAAGAGTAAAACTTTCGAGAATTCAGAATGTAGATTTAATTGAATTCATTTTTACTTCTGGTTTTATGCACTCTTGCGAAATTTATTCATTCCTCTTATTTTTCAGCTTACTTTTTAAAATCTGATTTTCATGAGCTGAAAATTAATATCTTTAGGAGAGAGAAAATCTGAATTAAATTTAAATTTATTTATTTTCTTTCCTGCAGGTGGATGATTACACAAGGCGAATCTTCAAGGAAGAGACAAATGAAGTTAGCAAGTAAAGGACCGCAGCTGGAATCCAAAGTCAATTCGAAATGGAAGAATATCAAAGACACTAACATGGGACATGTAGATTTTGAAGAATTCAAGAAAAGAATGATGGGACTGAATGGACTTATGCTTACAGCCATAGCTCGCCGGATGGTTCGAAATGGAATTGTCCAGGCAGCTAGATTTCCTCTAGCTGTTGAGTGCCCTGAATTGATGGTGGAATGCGCAAGGCATTATAATCCAGAAGAAAGGAAAATTGTTGCTCCTGACGGGAGAGTCTTAGCACATCTTGGAGAGCGCGCCATTCAGGAAGCCTTTGGTATTCCTAGCCACCACAAGTCCTCATATAAAACCAAGGAAGACACAAGGAGAATTTTTGAAGAAAGAAGTGAGCAATGCACAGCCAATTTTAACAAGTTATGGTTGCTGAAACCAAGGCCAATTAAGAAGATGCTAAAGACTTTGCGCCAGAGTGATTTCAAAGAAGATTATGGTGACATAATTTTGCTACTGAATAGAATAATGGGCAGCCCCCAAGGTGCATTTTTTCAAACGTGGATGTATATCTTCATAGATGAAATTGTTTCTGGAGTTAGAATGTTCAATTGGGCAAAAATGATTAGCAATAACATCCACGAACAACTAGTTAATCTGGAGAGCACCAAGTCCTTCCATATGAGCTCGTATGTTGTTTACATGTTGGCAAGAGCTTATAGGTATGCTGGATTGATATGCCGAGGTCCGGTGGGAAATGGAGAAAATGAACTTAAAGTATATAACTGCTATCCTCAGTTGCAGCTGTCGGAAAAGACACATTTTAGAAGAGCTCACGACGCATTTCTCATGTATATAACAAGAATGCTGCAAGGAGGAGCACATCAGAGGTTATCTCATGAATCCAAAAGCCTCATTGGAAGATATGGATACTGGTATATCCAGTATCCTAGATTCACATACATCCGGATCCAGGGTTTTACAGGGCGTCCATTCAGACTTCCAATTTTTCCCACTAACAGAATGGTATTGCTGGAGGTTCTTAGGAAGTTGGAAACATATCAGAACTTCCAAAGAGAAAAGGGTAAGGCGGCAATCACATTCCTATTTTTCATTGGCAATATGGAAGAATCGTGCCCATTAGCCCAAACAGCAGAAAGTGTCAGACTGGAAATAGAAAAGTATCCCTTTAATTCATATCGGTCTCGGGATAATTTTGATCCTCATCACCATATTGAATCCGTAGAAGGAAGGAAATACAAGCATGAGGTCGAGCTAGAAGATTATTGGGCAAACACGGATGATGAGTTTGAAGTCAGAAAGAGAATGTGGTCTCGACTACTAGTTAGCTTGATAAGGACAACCGAGCTCTTCAGGATACCAAATCAAGTTGAAGATGATGGTGAGTTCACTCAACCAGGGTTTTATGAAAGTAGACCTTTGCTTCCTATAAGATGGTTTGAGCCAGAGCTTGCAGACCTGGACACCTTCATGAGGCCTGTTGTCCAGTACTCTTAGTGGTGGGTAGATCAACAAGTTCAGGATTTGCGGCGGAATAATGTAGAGTTGACATATGATTTGATGGGCAAGGGAGAGTCTTATTCCTCGAACGCTAGAGCATCCCAAGGGAGTGAGCAAGCTGAAAACGTTAGTTCAAGGAAAAGAAAGTCCAAGGACAAGGCTGTAGTTGAAGAGCCTATTCAGAAGAAGCAGAAGGCTAAGCCACCCCGCTCAGTTGCATTTGCAAATATTAATGACAGTGGATATTGATGAGTCTTTAGCAAATATAAGAATTCCCTCTCCCCTTCTCGTCCAGCTAGAAGAAGATCAACCGCCATCTCCTACGGACATTGAGCTTCTCCAATCAGATGATGATGAAGTTAATGTTGTGGATGGCGAATTCCAAGAGGGAATGATTTCCGCCCTCAAGGGAATTCAAAATGTTCCTTGTGTATAGTAAATTCAGGAAGAAGAAGACGTTGTAGAGCAGCCAACCATTCTGGATTGGCTGAAAGAAAGCTTAAAGACAGTTGAAGAAGAAGACATGCCAGAAGAAGATGACATGGCTGATTTCTTGGCCAGACTAGACACATCCCCTGTGAAGAAACCAGCCAAGGTACTTTCCACCATTCAAAAGGATGAAGCAGGCCAGCGTACAGTACAAATCGCTGTGCCAACAGTTGACAAGACAAGAGAGGAAATTACTCCTCAAGATTATGCAATTACCACTGTCAATCTAGGGCCAACAACAAAGAGGCAAGAGGTGGAGGATCTGGACAATTTAGTTACAACAATCAAGGTAAGGCTGGAAAAGAAGTAGCAAAGAGAAAGGATTGCAAGAGGGAAGTGGAGCGTCTGAAGAAATACATTCAGCACCTGACTAAACCTCTTGGTCAGGCCAGCTCAGCAGGACTTCCACTAATGAATACTTCACAGGAGATATTTGAAGAAGAAATCACTTCAGCCAGAGAGAGCAAAGAATGGATAAATGACAAAAAGTGATGAAGCAGCAGTGTTTGCAGAGAGATTAATGCTGGCATATGATCAGTCATCTTTCCTATTGTCAAGAATCTCGAGTTTGGTGGAAACATGGGAGAATGCCCAGGATATTCAAGACAAAATCATTCCACACTTCAGGGTATTGAAAGGAGTTCCGAAATAGGAATTGATTGAAGGGAAAGTTATTGCAGCAGGAGCAACATATGACTTTAATGGCTGGTAGGAAAATTCTATTCGAGTTGAAGAGAAAGCAAAAGAAATTTAGAACAAGGTTCTACAGATAGCTGTTGATGCATTAGAGAGGGATGTTGTCAGAAAGAACCATTTGCAGCATGGAAATTTGAAGAATAAAATCCAGGAGAAGTTCCTTGTCACCACTGGACCTGTTCTCAAACAGAATTTGTCTAAGCCAGCCAATTTCCTATTTGTATGGCATGCCTTTCAGAAGCAGGAACCGGAATGGGAAACCGTCTTTGCAGAGTGTGCAAACGATTTGGAACTGTTAGAATACAAGGTTAGCGTGCTGCCACTTGTCACAATTGAGGAGGTTTGCACCATAGTTTCTAGATTCATTCGATACAATGCTTCCCAACAGGATAAGGATGCACACTCAAAGGACTAGCTCTTCACAACACTTCACTGGCAGTTCACTGATTGTATTTAGGGAAACCCTAATTAGGGTTTTATCTTTTAATCTCTGCCGTTGATTCTGATGTAATCTTGGCCATTCATTGTATCTCAAAACTCTATATAAATCCCCCCTCCCATTCTCTCATTTTCATTAGAAAAAGATTAGAAGTTATTAGAGGCATTAGAAGATTAGAAGAAAGGATTAGATTAGAGAGCTAGAATAAGAGAGATTTGAATAATTGGGAGAGAGTTCTATGGAATTGTTGTTAATGGCTACTTATGATAATAAAGCTCAAATGGCATGATTTGCTTTGAATTCCTTTGTTATCAAGTGGTTGCATGGTTGCATATTCTCTTTCCACAGATTTAATAGAAGTAGTTGAATGAATGATAGATTGATCATAAAGATTTGGTGAAACTATTTGTTCATGCTTTCTTTGGATGAATGATTTTCATTCAATGCGAAAAGCTAATTTGAACTCATGATGTGGATGCCTTTATGCGTATTTGGAATGATATTGTTCAATTGATGGTATTGTTCAAAATATAATTTTAAGCACAAACCTTTGAATATTGCATTTGCTTTGCGTAGTTGACGTGTTACCTTTATTTTGCGTGGCGAAACAAAGTCTTTTTATTGGTTTCACTTAGTCTTTATTGCCTCTTGATTTCGTAGAAGTAGAGTAGAACTCCTTTAACCCTATGTTTTTTTTCCTTTTTTTTATGATCATCAAAGCAGAAAATCCAAAAAAAAAAGATCGTTGACCTCAAAGTAGTTTGTTGAGCGTAAGTCCCCTTGTCATAACCAGCAATTTCACAATGTCCATTGAGTTGATTCCATTGTCAAGATTTGACCACCTTAAACATTGGAATTGCCGTATGATCTTTTGCAATCTTAGCATATAAGGCAGTTTTTCAAGAGAGAGTAGAGCATATTTGGACACTTTATTCTAGAATGTTTGTTGTGTCATAAAACACGTATCAACAATTCCTAAGGAGGCGGGACACCTATCCGAAGTGTAGGCTGAAAGTAACTTACTGGAAACAACAATTAAACAACAATCTCCACTTCTAAATTCCCAAGGAGGAGGGACTCCTATCCAAGGTGTAGATATGAAACAAAGATTATTAATCACAACATCGGACGATAAACCTTACTTCTAAATTCCCAAGGAGGAAGGACTCCTATTTGAGGTGTAGATATGAAACAAAGCTTATTAATCACAACAAGAATAAAACTGGGACAACAAATTGGATAATGAGACACACACACAATGAACAATCAACCAACATGATATTTAACTAAGTGAACATATACAAAATAACAATATTGCACGGCAAGGTGGCTCAGCAATTTATTATCACAACAAAAGTTCTAATTACAATGTGAACAAATACTAAATAGCAATATTGCACGGCAAGGTGGCTCAACAATTTTCTATTACGAGCAAAAGTTAATTACAAATGAGCAAAGCGCTCTTATTTATAGAGTCTCGAAGGTGTAGGGAACCCTAAAATCACCTTGAGTTCAGAAACAATCTTGTAAGCATGCAAGTGTTTATTGCTAAACCAAAATGTATGAAACTATACAGTCAACTGGACAACTACTATCAGTTAACTGAAACAAGACTAAACTAAATGGACGTGTGCAATATGCAAGTCCTTATTGAAATGAAAAGCCAATTGATATGGAGCTTGAGCTGGAGCAGTACTGGGATGGGTGACCTCCCGGGACGGACCAGTGCTTCACCTCTGTGAGCATCACCTAGATGCAATGAGTGCTAAGTGGACCATTAGATATCATGAGAGATGGGTTCTTGTTGAACCACTACTCATGAAACATGGGTCAATGAGTTTGACTCGAAACTACACGGTTGAATCCTGATAGCAATATCATAATTTGACACGCTGTGGAAAATTGCCTCCTACTTATCAATTGATAGCAGGCTAAAGGGGCTCTATTATGAATGGTTCATAAGGCACAACACTGGCGAAGGTTTTGCAAATGGAATTAACAACTCAAAGCGGGCTTAACCTTGGAAGAAAACTCCTGGTTAAAAGCTTGAAACTGAAGCCGATCTTGGGATGGGTGACCTCTAGGAGCCGGACCGGTCTTCACCTCTGTGAGCATCACCTAGATGCAATGAGTGCTAAGTGGACCATTCGATATCATGAGAGATGGGTTCTTGTTGAACCACTACTCATGAAACATGGGTCAATGAGTTTGACTCGAAAATACACGGTTGAATCCTGATAGCAATATCATAAGCCAATTGATAACTAACATCAGTTAATTGGATCCTAATTGAATGTCTGACCTCCTCCAAAAGATATCCTCAAGATAGACATGTAGTGATATGTGGAACAACGAGTTCAACCTGGAAAGAAGCATCCAGTTAACTGTCGTGTTTAATGTCTATCTTGAGAACTGTAAGATACAAGTGTCAATCTACTCCAAGCCGTCTAGAGCAATCATCTCCTCCATGAACTCCTTAACTGTCTCCTCTTCTGGCACTCTGACGCTATCAACAATGATAGACTACCTATTGAACTCTTTCTCTCCATCCTTGATTATTCTCTGGCACTCTTTGATTTCTCCGGCTAACTTGTCGAAGCTTGTTGACATCATTGAGAAGTGATTCAAGTTTGATGCCATAGGCTCACCATCAAGACCGCCATGCACCAAATTCTGGAACTCGGTTTGCACAGCCTCGAGATCAATGTAATTACCATTCTCATGAAGATAATAGCATGGGATTTGAGTGACGAATCTGCTCACAAGTTTGAGTGCACCGACGACATCTTCTTTGATTGCATCTAGTTTTGTAGAGATTCTTTCATATGTTTCCACTTTGAAGAGGTGTTGTTCTCTCCAAGTGAAAAGCTTTCTTTTATCCTCATCTGCTACAACAATGTCGTATGCAATTGCCAATTGAGAAATAAGGATCAAGTCCTTTTGTTTGCCCTTAGCCATAGTCAATTCAAGCCGTTGGATTCCCTGACGAAGATCATGTGCATCATACCTCAACTGATACAACTCTGTGAGAAGGTGTCTGCCTACAACAATGAAATCCTCAATCTAGTTGTCCAAGAGCTTTCCACGATTGACTAACCGACCCAGCTTCTGTTGTTCTACAGGTGTTTCCCGAAGTTGTGGGAGAATGGCTGCAACATTCGAGGTTCCATTAAGATCCAAGATGTACTACCAGAGTTGCTTGTTTTCAGCCTTGAGGGCTGCCTTATCTTCTTCGTCCTTCATGATACGCTCTTCAAGATTATTTGTAGCAACCTTAAAGAGGCTCATGTCCACGTGTTGAGTGCTCCTGCCAAGATTAGCTTTAACGAAGGTGAAATCACCAACTTCAACTTCATCTAGACTCTTGCCCTCTGGTGGTGTAGCAACTTCCACGACGATCTTTGCTTCAGGAGTTTTCTCTATATGCACCTGCTTTTTGATCTTCTTGTTTCACTTATCTTGATAGGGACTGCCAAACTCAAATAGATCAAGCTGATATGAAGGCTTTCATCTCCTTCTTCCCAAAATCCTCTCGAGCCAACACGTGTGATCAATGTTATCCTTTCGAGGAGAAATTGTTGCTGTTGTGTCAACCTGTGGCAGATCTACTAGTACCGAGGCTTCCCGAACCGGTGATTCTGGACCTGAGTCAATATCAATGGGAGGTGACTACGATGAAAATGGTGAACCAAGAGATGAAGAACCGACTTCAGCTTGTATCACTGTCTCCACTAGAACTTTCAGCGCCTTCTCAATCTGCTTTTGTTTACCTATGTTTCTTCCCTTCGTATTCCCACTAACTCTGACACCTTTAGGAGGTTTCATGATGACCTTAACTCGGGGTCTCGACCTCGATGTAGAAGGTAGTGAAGAAAACCCCACTGGCGGCTCTGCAACCGAAAGTGTCATTCGCCTTCTCTTGCTGTCCAAGAAGTACATGCTAGTCTTGATAACGCTTCTTGACAACTCCTCCACTGAAGTATTCTCCTTGACATACCAATCTGGTTGGCGAAGTGGCTGGCGAGTAACTTGGTCTTTGACGAATGTGCTAAGTAACACCTCTCTGTCATCATCTGACAAACCCTCAACGTCTTTTGATAGGAAATCAAAAAGCTGATGAAGAGTAAGTTTGCAGTAATGACGTCAGATCACTTCAAATTCATCTTCACAGTTGACCCAAAAGTCCTCAAGTGCTAGCCTGTGTGAATTACTTCGCTCCTACCGAGCTGCATAATGACTCAGAGAATCATAGGAGCACTTCTCATTGAGGTACCTGAGATTGAGTTTTAACAACTCATTTGTCATTAACTTGCAATTAGTGGCTGTCCTGCACTTGTAAATACCCCATCCAAAAGGAAAGGTGAATGCTTGCTTGTGCCGATTGCGAAGAAAAGAGTGAACATTGTGAGCCTGTCTTAGGAACTCCATGAATAGGACTTTCTCTGTTAGGTATCTCAGTAGCATCAGAGGTTCTCCGATGTAACCATAGACTCGAATATATGTGAAAGTGGGAAATTGGATGAACCAATCCGCCCAACTCTCCATTGCTGATTTTGCCTCTAGTGAAATCCTGATATGCATCTCATTATCGTGGTCTCTGACTGTCTTCATTAGGAAGTGATCATTCACTTGTTTGAAATCCTATTCAGCCTTTGAGGACTCCAATTGTGAGTAATATTCGTGAAAATGCTGAACGCCAAGGATTCCAATGGTCTTCAAAGTTCTATAATTGCCTTGGAATGCAATTAAGTAGACCAGATAAGACACCATCTGAAACTCGTGGAGTTTAAGGAATCCTGTGATTTGTCGGTGAAGACAATCATTGTAATGTCCCCATTTTAGCACTACACTTCCGATTGATTGATCCTATCCCTGGGGTGCTGTCGGCTAGTCAGAGGCAGAATTAGGGTTTTCGACTGTTTGGTGGGTTCTCTTGAAGATTCAGGGTTTTACTTGTTGGAGTTTGGGTGTTTGGATTCTGGATTCCTTCTGGGTTTTCAGAGAGCTTCGCAGAGGTATGACTTGCAACTGCGTCGGGCAACCTTTCCGAACTTACTATCTTTAGTAAGTTATGATGGCTACATCTTGGAGTTTGGGATTTTGGATTTTGGACTCCTTCTGGGTTTTCAGAGAGCTTCGCAACGGTGTGACATGCGTTGCATTCCGGGCATCTTCTGGAATTTACTATTTTTAGTAAATTCTATTTTTGGCAGTGATCATGCAGTTTTCAGTGCAGTTGGCTTTCTTCTTCAGTCAGTTTAGTTGGCTTGTTCATTTTTGGCTTTGGGGCACATTTGGAGAGATAAGTTTAGATTATTTAAATAAAGTCATATTTTAATGTTATATTTTACTGTTGACCCCCCCTTAGCCTAGTGATTGAACTTTAAGTTGTTTTAAAAGGTGGGCTTTATGGGTGGACGCCTCATTGAGGTGAATTATTATATTTTAAAGTTCAAAATATTACTTGGAGAAAAGGATGCCTTTTTATGAAGGAAAAGATTTTAAAATAAAGAAATATTAACTTCATGAAAGGGGGCGCCCAAACTGGAGGGAAAAGAAGGCAGTTACAAAATTGAAAATTAGGGTTTCTTTTCTAGAAGCTTCCGAAGGGTCTTCTCAAAATTATAAAAGGGAGCCTTGGGTCTTCATTTCATGATCTTTGTCTACAGGAATGTTATGCTGCCGGAATGGCTTTGGGATCGCTTCGAGGAATGTAAGCCTCCTAGCTTGGCATTGCTTCTCGCTTGAAAGATAGCGACTAGTGGTGAGATAGTGTAGTTTGAGTGATTTGTATTGGGATTTGTGCATTGTAGTCAGTGTGTGGCTTTGTAGATCAGTTTTATGCATATTAGAGAGATTCAGGAATTGCATATTCATTACAGCAGATTGTCATTTTTATTCATAAGTCAAAAAATACAAAAAGAATCATTCTGGGTATTGTCTAGATCTCTTTGTTTGTGAAGGGCGAACTATTTCCTTAAGTTTCAGATTTTTTAGAGAAGTATTGAATTTTTAAAGACAAATCGCCCCTCTTGCTGGGCCGTACCATTTGAGTTGTCTTGGAATTCGTGCATAAAATAAATAGGAACTTTTGGGTCAGTTTTGTGTTCCAGTCTTGGGCACCATGCGCCATCATCTTAGGATCATACTGCATTTTGTCTCGTGAAATTTGAGTGAGTTTGGAGGGAGTTGTGAGTAAAATTATGAGTTTCAGGGCTGCTGTTCATGCATGAGGAAAACAGGACTGTCATAAATCAGATTGTGAAGTTGGTCTTTATAGTGCAGTTTCTGATCTAAGCTTTATTATCCAGTGAAGGAAATTCAATATATTGTTGCAGCTCTATTCAATTATTGATTCACGTTAATAGCAAGGCATTCTTTATCATGTTGTAAGCTGTACAGTAGTACTGTCAGCAGTTCTTTAATCTTGCTTAATCCTGATTTGTAATGCTCATCTTTACATTCTGTAATCGCAATTGTATTTCTTTTATCTCCGCCATATGGTCGCCTCATTTCCGTATTGGATTGAGTAGCACATACTTGGTGTTGAGTGTGCTTTCAGTATATTAGATGATAGGGATCCTCTGACCACATGCTCGTTGTTCGCCGACGCATTTCTTGGTTAGAGTTCTTGCTTCAGCATTTCCGTTAAGATCCTCTGACCATATGCTCGCCATCACTTGGCGCCATTCTTGGTTAGAGTTCCTTCCAGCTCTGTTTCAGCATTCAGATCCTCTGACCAATGCTCACACCTTGCCCACATCGGGATCCTAGTGTACATTCTGGTTAGAGTTGCTTCAGCATCGTTTTGGTTTAGAGCTAACCCTAACGACTGTGTATTGCTTTGCTTATTGTAATTGAAAATTTGAAAAAATTGGCTCGGAATATTTCAATCATCATCAACATAGCCCAGTCAAAGTGTTCCTTATTGTCAATAATCCAAGAAATGATATAGAACATCCACAGTCGGAAAATATGAGCCTCCTCTTGTCTTGTAACCTGTTTGAGCAAAGTAATCAAGACGGCTACCTCGTCATTGAACTCTCCATGGCCAACCTTCTTTGGCATGTTGGTTTTCTATTCTTTTAACCACCTCTGAGCAACCTTTCTCTGAGATCTTTCTTTGTCTCCATGCCATATCTTGTCGCAATCCTCAATGATGATGGCAAAATTATCTAAGCGGGGTGGAATGGCAAAGCATTTTTTGACGTCTCTCGGCTTGAGTGTAATGTCCCTTATGGATTCAGCTTTGATTTGCCTTTTAATCTTATAAACTAAGGTATGAGTAAGAATGGAATCAATGAATCAAATGATAAATCTTAATTTGATTGAAAGTAATCTCGAAACTATAATCGACTTGATTATTTGTCTTCCCTATGTTTATATAATAGTTGATCAATATGCTGATAGAAATAAGAAATTATCAGACATAAAATCTGATATATGGTCTGCAATTATATTGATATTCAATATATAGAATAGTCACCACAGAATGAATGCAGTTTTTGAACCTCCTATCTGATTACATGCTGTGACAATGGAATACGATGGTGTCTCCCTTGATTCGCTGTTCAGATTTTAGTCTCTTGGACTATGCGATTTCCTTGGCTGAGCGTCTGACTTCCTCTAGTTAATATATAGCCTGATTTAATCATCAATGGCTCCTTAGAGTTGCTGCCTCCAATACTGCAAGTTTCTGAATATAAAACTATTTCATAAATCGATGATCATGACTTTGGTGACTTTGTTGTTCTTTCTATACCCCTTGATTGAAAGGTCGTGTTGGTTCACGTGGGGAATGTCCTTCCAGAATGGATATGTAATGTCCCGAATTTTGCGAGCATCAATTTCAAAGAGGTTCAGCCTATTTCTGACTCTCATAGGCTAAGCAGCTTGGTTAGAGGGTCTTCTTCAAGCAATGGTTGGCTTCTTCTCCTGGATTCAATGGTTTAATGGGGGTTTCCTATGTTCTATTGAATGTTAGAAAACATAATGTGTTATCGGGGTGTTGGAAAACATAACGTGTTATTAGGATGTTTGAAAACATAATGTTTTGCCAACATATTTGCACTTTATGAATTATAAAGTTATATCTTAATATTATTATAAAGTGCAAATAAAATAAAATAAAATATATCTTTTTTCCCACATTGACAAGAAAAGTGTGTGGGCTCTTTCAGGAAAAGTATTAAAGGATCTTAAGGGCTCATTTTTGGATATCTAGGATATTTGATATTTGACTAGTTATGTTGTGGAGAAGCCTAGGGTTTTTGTAGAATATTCTATTGGCCATTGGGAACAATCACTCCCATTGATTAGCATGACTAAGGTGGTGAAATATTCCTCCGAAGGGTTGCAGATTGGAGAGGATATTGCAGTCCTTTCATTTGAGCTAAAATTGTGGCCAAATGCCAATTATGTGTTAGTTCAATTTAGGGGTTTTGTATATCTGTTGTAGTGATCATTGAAGGTCATGCTTGCATCGATTTATTGCATTTAAGGAAGGAGTAGAGATCTGATATCAAGTTCAAGAGGTCTGATATTGAATTTCTAGTCATCATTGGAGGCCACGAATTTGCTTGTAGCTTGCTCTTTTGATATCATTTTCACAAGGGTTTGGAGCGCACCTTCTTAGAAGGTTTAGAGATAATTTTCAATGCAACTTGAAGGAGTATAGAGGCTGCCATTATTTAATATCAGAAGTTTATATCAGACAGGGGCGACTTGCCTAGGAGGGACGAATTAATTCATGAAGGCTTGCTTAGGCATTGATTTCACTTGAGTGTTTAGGCGCCTATCTTCTTGAGGGATGGCAGTGATTTTAGGAGTGAAGAATCAGGGTTTGCAGCTGCTTATTAATTCCTCTGGGAGGTTTGAGAACAGAACAGGGCGGCTTGCATTGGATCAGCTTTGGGCTAGGAGAAGCCCTCTATAAAGAACTAGACTAATTTTTTTTTGTTTTTCCAATTACAATTACAATCAACACGCACTCGTTAAGGTTAGCTCTAAACCAAAACGATGCGGAAAGCAACTCTAACCAAGGATGTACACCAGGATCCCGATGTTGGGCAAGGTGTGAGCATATGGTCAGAGGATCTGATGCAATGCAGAACTGGAAGAGAACTCTAACCAAGAATGCATCTAGGATAGATGAGCATATGGTCAGAGGATCTTATGCATGATGAGCTGAAAGTAACTCTAACCAAGATGGTGCTAAGAGATAGGGAGCATATGGGATCAGAGGGTCCCTAAGAATTACTAACTGAAAGTAAATAGGCGGCAATCCAGCCTCTTCCACTTATTCAGCGGGAAGTACAATAAAGTGAAAGAGAGAAAGGAGAATTGCTGATAGTACTACGGATTAGCTTACAATATGATAGAATGCTTGCCAAAGCCCAATATTAGAAGTTCTCCAATGCTGCAATACTATATATGATTTCCTCAATGCTTAACAAGACTCTCTAGACTCAAACACCTCACAAAATTGCATTTATCTAAGACTGATATGACAGACCAGCGACTGAAATGAAGTAACCAGCAATACAACAACTCTCTAAAATGCACATAAATCACTCCCCACACATCCAAAACTCATGAAACGAAATGCAATAGTCTCTAATGACAATGGCGCCCAAATCCCAATGAAGAAACCTCAGCTTACAGCCACCTATTTTTCTTGCACAAATTCCAAGACCCCTCCAGATGGTATGGCCCTCAAGTAAGGGCAATTTGCCTTGGAAAAATCAAAGACTCCATAAAAAAATCTGCAAATTTGCTCAAATGGTCGCCCCTCATAGAGAAATGGATAGATGCAATGCCCAGAACAATATTATTTTTATTTCATGAAATATGAGCAAAAACTACAATCAGCTATGCTAATCAGCAACTCCAAAATATGACTAGAATGCAAGGAAACTGAACTAAGATGCTAAGAAACTCAAATACAATGTTGGATAACTCAACTACAATCTACCTCTCAACTAGTTGCTATCTTTCAAGCAAGAAGCTGAGCCAAGCTAGGAGGTATGCTTTCCTCGAAGCAACTCTGTCACCATTTCGGCAGCATAACTTTACTGAAAATATGAGATGAGAAAATGAAGAGAAGAGGTCTCCTTATGTAGACTTGCCAAGCATCTTCCAGAAGCATCTAGAAGGGCGCCCAAACCAGTCAAAGCATTATTCAAATTTGAGTTGACTCAATTCCCTCCAAAGTGGCGTCCAAAACAAGAAGGCAACATTAGACTTTATTTAAAATAATCTCCTCATCAAAGTTGGCGTCCCACTTCAAGCATGATTTAAGACCTTTAGAAATATTAAATTACCTCCAAATGAGGCGTCCACCCATGAAGTCCCCCTTTCAGAACAACTTTAAGTCATTAGGCTAGGCCAAGGGGTTAACATTAAAACATAATATTAAAATATATCATTATTTAAATCAACTCAACTTATCTCTCCAGAAAATGCATCCAAAGGCCAAAAATCCAAATACCAACTGAACTGGCTGAAGAAGAGAGCCAACTGCACTGAAGCCAACAGGACCACTGCCAGAAATAGAATTTACTAAAAATAGTAAATTCATGAAGTTGCTCAAATCACCAAACGATTTATACCACTGCGAAACTCTCTGAAAACCCAGAAAGAATCCGCAAACCAATCACCAAACTTCAAGCAACAACCTCCTCAAAAACAGGAAACCCTAATTTTCACCCTCCGAGTAGCCTACGGGTCTCCGGAATAGGCCAACGGTCAACTGAATTGATCACAATTGAGAAGGGGACATTACAACTTCATCCATTGTACTAGGAAGTGCTACATTGTCCTCAAAGCAAAGGCAGATTTTATATTAGGTTCTTGCATATTATTTGGCTCATTTTGCATTGTCATATTAGGAGTTGCTGTAGGTGAACATTCATATCAGACTTTGGCATTGTATGAAATATTATTGTAAGTCAAGAGTCTTGGCTAATCTATGTCATTATTGTATGCAAATTTCCATTCAATAAAAGGGGAGATAAGTTGCATGTCTATTGTTTGATGTAATGCTCATGTTGATTAAAGTAATAGTTCGCATGCCAATTGTTTGACAAAATGTCAGTTGGCTGTAGATGCACTTTTTGCATGTAGAATTCATCTATATGTATTTGGAAAGCCAAAGGAGAATTGCATTTGCATCTAGTTCATTGAATAGACATTGTAATATCTATTTGCAAGCTTTTAGATTACATTTGACAACATTTCAAGCAAGCAAGCAAACTGAAATATACATAAACAACAAGTTAAAGGGTTGTAGGAGAAGTGTTTGACAATATTCCTTGAGGCAAACTTAGGCCAGATTTTGCAAGGATATTA
>VDFB02257798.1:0-12574 GCA_007258455.2 Sequoia sempervirens | reverse complement strand
ATTGGAAGAAGAGTTCCAAGAGTCCATGATGAAAATGGAGCAATGGATTAGACAAGCCACAAGTTGGCATTTGAAAGTGAAGAAGAGAGCATCATGGCCCATAAAAGAGATTGTCAAAAGAAGAATACAAGCAAAGTTAGTAGCTAGAAGGAAAAATGAAGAGGATGAAGCATTTGAAGATGCGAATGAAGAATTCAAGGATGAAGATGACAAAGGTATTCCCAAGCTTGAAGGTGAAGATAAAGAAGAGACAAAGGACCCGATTTCAGACCTTGAGTTGGTGACAAGATTGAATGAAGAGATGATAAAAGATGAATTGGTCTTGGAAATTTGCAAAGAATTGAAGAAAGATGGAGATATTGTGGTAGGATTAACATGTTATTTCTTTGTTGTACTAACATTTTGGGGCAGGGAACAAATTAAAGATTAAAGGACAAAGGAAGAAACAAGATACTAAGATGCACCAAAGCATAATGAACCTGATTTCAGTTGGCAAGCAAGATAGGAAGCTGATTTGCATGGACAAGTTCAAGCCTAAGGTGAAAATGAAGGTGTTTAGAAGTAGATACAAGGTAAATCAGAGGTAGAGCATGCAAATGATGAAGGTTTGTTGACAACATCAAGTCCAAGAGGGCTTGGAAATTTTCTTTTCTGGGAGAATGATGCAAGAGCATCTTGGCTACATCATGTTTCCACCATGCAAATTCTTGAAAATTGATCAAATTTGGTGTCTTTACCTTGTAATAAGGTTATGTAGGTCATTTTGCTCATGAATAGTTCATTAGGAGTGTTAAAGGTTCAAGTTTTGTGTTCACTTTGCAAAATGTGAAAATTTGTCCAAAAAGATGTAAAAACTTGCAAAATTGCATAAAGCAACATTAGGAAGGTGAAAGGTCAAGTGAGCCAAAACGTTGGGAGGTAGTTAGAAGGAAGTTGGAATTTGATAAGTCATGATGTAATGCATTTAAAAAGGCCATATGTATGTTTGAATACGTGTGGGTGATTGTACATCTGATTTTTGAATAAGGCATTGTTTTCTTGGGTTTTCTTCAGAAATTTGGTGTTTTCTACGAGTGTAAGACCCTGTACAGGCAGGAAGACATGTGTGGATGTTTGTAAATGATGGTATAATCAATCATCTTCCAATTCCCTTTTGTTCCATGCAGATTGGTTTGATTTTGGGTTAGTTATAGCATTTTTTCATAAAACTGTCAAAACCCTTGTTAGGGTAAACAATAGCTTGTAAATTTTGTGTTTCTCATGTTTTACCCATTGAAATGTGCTAAAGTTTGGTGGAGACAATCTTGGTAGCATCTGTTTTAACATTCTTGAAGTTTTAGACCAAATGAATAAGATTGTTGTGTGGAAAAAGTGAAGGTTTTGTCTAAAAATCTGTGTATTGATTGGTAAAACAAAGCTTAAAGAAGGTTAAGACCTAGGGTCTATGAAAATGTGTTTGGAAATGGACTTCTGATGGACTTATAAGTTTGAGCAGGTCTAATAAAAGGTATTTGAAGGACTGGTTGAAAATATTTATGAATGGAACATGGAGAGTCAATAAGTCTAGGTCAGGAAAATGTGTAAAAGTCTGGTAAAGGCTATGTACAGTGATGTCTTATGAGTTTGCTCGTGGTCTTTGAGTCCTTCAAGAGGTATATTGGTTTTAAAAGGTTGTTTGGATGTATGGGAGTCCTTTTCCAGATTTGGTTAAGTGTTTTGTCAAGTTGGAGGCCATCGTTTATTAACTACCCTATTAATATAGTTTGGAAAATAGTCCTATTTAGGACAGTGTTAGCAAAGTAAGTTATCATGTATCTTGAAGGGACATGAAATCATGTGAAGAGAGTTTATTTATGTGATTTGGTATGTCTTGGAATCATTTTTTGAATCAAAGAGAGTCTTTGTAGTTGTATGTCAAAAATAATGACCTTTGGAAGCCTAAATAGGCCGGTCAAAGATAATCCAATTTGAGAGTTCCCTTATTTGAAGATGTCTAAGTTGGGAAATGGTTTGAGTCAGCCAATTTGAAGTTGTTTAAAGTGTTTTGATGGATCTACAAGAAGTTTTTTCCTTTATCACAGTTGGAGTCTTGAAATTAAGAGTTTTGTGAAGGGAAATGAGTCCTAATTACAAGGAAATGTAAAGATTTGATTGAGTTTTGTTAAGTTGAGATTGTGAAAGTGATTTTCTTCCTCGAGCATTGCATCAATACATCACATTCATGATTGATCAAATCTAGTTTTAAGTTAACATCTTTTTTTTCCAAACACACCCTCATAGCAAGAAGGATATAATTCACAATATTAGAAGAAGCTAGAATCTCTAGGGGAAAAAGCTTTTCCCATATCTACAAATTGAATCTCCTAATCATACTCCACCAAAGCTACATTCAATTTCTATTTCAAAATATGAAATTCCTAGATATATGCATTTGCAAGAACTCTAACTATGTCAACATCTCTCAAAAATTCCATTGCATTAGATAGGAATATGGAAGCAACAATATTGAACTAGTGATGCTGTGGGGACTTCATAAGGATTTTCCATTCTATCACCTTCTATGGGGCATTTCTATAAGTGGTAGCGGTGATCCCAATTTGTAGAAGTAAGGTGGTATATATTGAGACTTTACTTGAGATTTTGATTCATAACTTCTGTAATGCCCACTCATGTGTTAACTCGTACCTTGTTCTAACTATTGTATGATTGGGTTAAAGGTTATAATAAGATGATTTTTATATGATGTAATTGTAGAATGTATATGTACCTTGCTAGATTACACATACTTTCGTTGATATATTTTCCTTTGGCTATGATCTCCATTGTTAGATTTGATGCCTTGTTTGATTATGCAAGGTAGAAATATATACAATGATTGGTATATTTTCTACATTAGCCATACTTCAACCTCACTATTTTTATTACAATATGTGATCTTTCTTGTGCTCATTGAGTTCAACACTAGGGTTAACTATTATGCATCAATATATATGAATCATGGTTGTGTATTAGATGGTTTTCAATTAGATGTGGACTTTGATACTATCTCATTGGTGGTTATCTGCATAGTATGATTTGGTTATTCTTTATTGGAAAAGTAGGTCAAATGGTTTCTTTCAATTTTTAGGCATATGTTTTCTCCAATGATGTTTAATTGGAGACAAACGAATGGGTAAACATGTTATGTGTTATCTTCCTTATCTCACTTGAAGTTGAGCTATGAAATAATCCTTGTGTGAGCCTATGAGCTTGTCTGAATTGATTGATTTGAAATTCACAAGTGTTGTGAAAACCTATAAATTTGTTTGCATGATTTTCCTAACTGATGTGATTAAGTTTATTTCCCCAATTTTCACACTCTGCACTCAAAAGCTACAATGAACACATTCAAAACACTTAAGGTCCCTAAAAATATGGACAAAAACCACTTGTACAATGAGAAAACCCCGCTGATTGAAGGAGCCCAATGAATGACCACCATTAGAATGAAGAGAATGCTATGTTTAACAAAGGCATGCTCAAAGAAAGGATTAACTAATAAATATAGATGCAACAAAATTTTCACAAGTGACACATGCATGTAAGCACATTTGATTGGTAAATTGAAAGTTGGGCCAATAGTACCTTTGACATTTGTCCATGTCTAGAGGAAGGTCGTCATTCTTAAGGTTGTGTTGATACATTGCTCAAAGTATATATGAAAATGAGTCGAGGTATGTCACGATCCAAGGAATATTTAGTTTATTTTGTGCATTTGACTAAGAGTATGAAATTTGAATAAGTACTTTTCAAGTGGCATGAATCTATTAGAAGCATGCTTTCAAGAGGCTTGCTATGGCAAGAACCAATTTGAAGTATGCCTTAGAGGGAAAAGCCAAAGAAAGATAAAAATTTGGCAAGTATGAATAAAGTGGAAAAAACCAAGCAGGGGCACACCTTAGTGGTTCAAACCATTTTCTAAGTGAGAAAGGTGCATAGGGAAGCATGGTTTCATGGTGAAAACAAAAGTTTGAAGTGGTTAGAGATGGTTGGAGAGTATGCTTGGCAAGTTGAATTCCTATTTTAAGTGGAAAAAATAAGTGAGATGTGCAATTTCATGTGTTTATGTGACAACTAGGCTAAAGGTGTGATTCATAAAAAATAACTAGCTTTTTAGTGGCAAAGCATTGCCAAGATCACTCCTATCAAACTTAGACTAAGTTTTAGGCAACAAACATAAAAGAAGTGTGCCTATCTTGTTCAAATTAGAGTCTCAAGTGACAATTATATTCCAAAAGTGTACTTAGAAGGTGCAAACCAAAGTTTAAATGGAAAAAAAGACAACACGAGTGTGCATCTCCTTTCTTGGCCAATTTAAGACCCTAAAAACACACCTATTTCATTTTTAAGTGACTAATTCATTTCAAATGTGCCACAGTAGTTTTTCCTTATTTTTCTCTCACCACTAAAGGCCCCATCCATGGTCTTAAATAAATTTTTGATTATTCAACAAACAACAAATAGCAGGGTTTTGCACATACAACCATCTAAGCATTTGAAAGATGAATCTTAGCCTTGTCAAAATCTAGAAAAACACCTCTCAATCTCCAATTTTGATCATAGCTAAGGTTTTAGGATGAAAACATCAACCAAAGAGGGATTTTCATGAATTCATCTGCAACAAGAGGTAGGGTTTGAAACTCTAAATTTATTTTACAAGTTTCCAAGATGAGAAAGAAGTTGGTTTCAAGTCACCAAGATAGTTTGATTGTTAGGGTTTCAAGTTTCTTTAGAGGATCTGCCATGATTTAGAACAAACAAACAACTACATTAGAATCTATGAGAGGATTTGTTTATTGGGCTGACTATTTTTAGCTATTGCTTTTATTGGAGGTCCTATTTCTAGACAAGATTCAGAGAGCCTATTTTTAGGTTTCTTTAGGTCAACTTCTATTGTAGTTTTGTTTAGATTAGCTTTAGTTTTGAAGTACTTTATTTCTCATGTTTTTAGTTTGTAACCTTCTAGATAATTGCTTTGATCATATAATTCCTTAATGATAGCTGATACTCTTCTTATGCTGCTTAAGTTATTGTTCAAATTGGTGTTTATTTGTTTATTTGTGGTCTCTTTGTTTAATATTACCGAACTTTGTTACTTGTCCATCTAGATTGTAGCTTTGTATGCAGTGTATCTGTTTAATTCTTGGAATTGTGTCTTGCTTATGTGTTAGAAGCAATTCGTTTATCATATCCTCTTGTGTGCAGACTTGTTGGTTTTGAGTTTTGCTAGTCAGAAAGTACTTGTTTGTTAAAGTTTAGTTGTTATTTCATCTTGTTGTAAATCTAAAATCCAGAAAATATTTCTTGTGAGAAGAGTTCTATTTCTACTCTTGTGCTCATTCTTGACCAAAAAAAAAATGCAGAGGCTTATTCAATTTATTTCACTTTGCAAAAAAACTTCCAGAAAATTTCGTGCAGTGTTAGTCACTGTAGATTTTATCAATAGTCTAGTATCTAGTGTTAGTTTTCAAGAGGCTTCCACTTACAATTTGAAGTGAGGTTTTACCCCATATTCTACTCCTCTTTGAGTAGTCTTGCAAAAGACAAACCAAAATGCTAACAGAAACCAAACCCCAAGATTCTCCAACTTTAGAAGCTTTCTAGAAAGGATTGTCCTCTTCCCTATAGAAACACCAAATTGCGCAGCTATGATTTAAGTTGTTATTTGACTTATTTTTCATATGGACTTTTGTAATTGACAAATGTCCAGGAAGAATGTAACCTTACCTGGTTAACGATGAAATCAGTCATCTGTAATATGATAGATCTTGTTTAAAAACTAACTAATATTCCACCAATTACTGCAACAAAAATATTATTGGATTTTTGTCTAACTTGTTCACTAAAGAAAATGAATATGCAAACTCCACTGAACTAGTTTAAAACAAAATGCTCAGACTATTTATCTTTTTATTTTTCAGTTAGTGAAGTTCAAGATGTCCATTGTTTTATTAGGAGATCCCAGTTCAGGGATCCACTGTAAGGGGAAGTTTTCATTATGCACTGGTTGCTGAAAGCCAGGAGATGTCAGCAGACCAGATATTACACTTATCACAAGGAAAATGATTGTGAATGATAAAAGGACAATAGTCTCACTTCTTAGTAAAGTGCATACCATCCACACTGAATTTTTTTTCCTTTGTGTAGAAGGCACTCATTTTCGAAATAAAATTGTCTTCCATAAGCAGAATCAATGTTGATCTTTTAATAATTTATTTGAAAAACAAGATGAATGTGCGAATTTCCATGGGACCCAACTCAATCACCATTTTGTATTTATCTACAGGGCCACCTCTTACACCTACTTCCACTTGCTGTTCACCTTCATAACCTTCCACTTTCCACTCTTTCAGTTTCATTGCAGATTTTTCTTGATTTGCTGATAAATTCATCTCTGTCAATTCACTTATCTGCAAGTTTAATCAATTTCCTTGCATCAATTATCAAATTATCATACCATAGATCTTCTTTCAAGAAGGAATGCTAAACTAAGTGAGATGAGCTAAAGCCTATTACCATTTTATTAGGAAACACCTTTTTCAGCTCAACTGTGGCGATATTGGAACACACAGTGTCCTCTCCAGCCTGGTAATCCCAAGACATGATAAATAAATAGCTATAAACATGAGCTAATCTGTCTCAAAGACAATAATAACCACACTGACAGTAAAATTAATTGTTAGCATTTATGAACCTCATAAATATGAGCCAAGCGAAGTAGCACACTTCCATCTTCAAGTTCCTGCAGAATATTAAAAATTAGATGTACAGCAAACATCACATGTCAAGTTGATGGACAGAGTTCATTAATAGCTATTGCAAAATCATTTTATGTTCATAACGATAATATCATAGAAAGTTTGCCAGCTGCTTGTCAAATAAGTTTGGTTGTTAGTATAAGTTAGATAAACTACAAGAAGTTTGATTCATAAGGTAGCATCATGTAATACATTTTGGGAATAGTGGCACTTAATGGCACAGGAACAAGGTTCAAAACTAGGTGGCATTCTCCTTGCCCAATACTATAAAAGGGCAATGAAATCAACTTTTCCTAATTCTTCAATCCAATAAAGGGGAAATAAGCTGTGTTCCACGGCGTTTCGGGGACGTGGAGGGGGGACGGCAGGGGACGCATTTTGGGGACGACTGTCCAAGGGCAGATTTTTGGGAACGGCAGGGGGATGGCGATATAGGAATTTTTCTATATATATATATATATATATATATATATATATATATATATATAGAGAGAGAGAGAGAGAGAGAGAGAGATTTGAAATATCAAATATGTGCATAGATAAAGAGTATAACAGCAATATTTTCTCTTGGTCGTTTCTGCGTGTTTACCCTACCCATGTGTGCATTGCAAAGTAAAACAAATTGTATAAAAGTTAAAAGTCTTCATTTCAATTTTAGGTTGAACGACTAAAGTAAATATAATAATATTTTATTATTTAGTCAATGCCATTCGAATGGGGGTAAAACATTTTTATCAAATATAATGAAATTATAAAAAAATTAATATTTAATATTTGATGAAACATTTAATATTTATCAATTATCAAACAATTTTTATTTAATTTGACAATAAAATTAAATAGTTTGTTTAAAAATTAAATGTTTTATCAAATATAATGAAATATTTAATATTTATCAAGCAATTTTTATTTAATTTGCCAAAAATCAAAACATTTTTTGCTTTGACGAAAAGGGGACGCCCAGGCGTCCCTGATGCAGTTGGGGGATTGTAATGTCCCCGTTTTTAGCTCTACACTTTTCAGTGACTGATGGCCTTTTCCCGGTGTGTTGTCGGCTGGTTAGAGGACTTGTTTTGGTATGGATCAGTCTTAATTTTTCTGGAGTTGTGGTGGTAATGCTTGAGGACAAGCAATTTTGGGAAGGGCGGACTGTAATGTCCCCGTTTTTAGCTCTACACTTTTCAGTGACTGATGGCCTTTTCCCGGTGCGTTGTCGACTGGTTAGAGGCAGAATTAGGGTTCCTGACTGTTTGGTGGCTTCTTTTGAAGATTTAGGGTTTTGCTTGTTGGAGTTTGGGTGTTTGGATTCTGGATTCCTTCTGGGTTTTCAGAAAGCTTCGCAGAGGTATGACTTGCAACTGCGTCGGGCAACCTTTCTGGACTTACTATTTTTAGTAAGTTATGACGGCTACATCCTGGAGCTTGGGATTTTGGATTGCGGTTTCTTTCTGGGTTTTCAGAAAGCTTCGCAATGGTGGGCATGCGCTTCAATCCGAGTAACTTTCAAAATTTACTATTTTTAGTAAATTCTATTTTTGGCAGTGGACAGGCTGGTTTCAGTTCAGTTGATTCTCTCCTTCTGACGGTTCATTTGGTATTGATGTTTCTGGCATTTTGGTGCATTTCTAGAGAGATAAGTATTTTAATTAAAAAATGTTATAATTTAATATTGGGACCCCTTGGCCTAATGAGACAACTTTATGTTGTTTTTAAAAAGGGGACTTTTGAGGGTGTTTATTTCATTAAGAAATATTTGATGTTCTTGGGTCAAAAAATGCTCAAAAAGAAAAGTACGCCACCCTTGGAGAGCTTGATATTTTATTTAAAAATGTTTTATATCTCACTTGAAATGGGGCGCCACTTTATGCTTGGTCAATGGTCAAAACCTAAAAGCATCTTGAAGTTAGGGCACACCTTCTGGAAGCTTCTGGAGGGTCTTCTCAAAGTTATAAAAGGGAGCTTTGGGACTTCATTTCTCATCTTATGTTTTGAATATTGTTATGCTGCCGAAATGGTGCTGGAATTGCTTCGAGGAATGAATGCCTCCTAGCCTTGGCTCGACTTCGTGCTTGAGAGATAGCATCTAGTGGAGAAGTTTGGTTGTTGGTGAGAGATTTTGTAGTGAGGTTTGCATTGTAGCTTGAGTTTTGCCTTTGTAGTTTCAGTTTATTGCATTTCATGTCATTTTCTAGAGTTGCTGATATCATGGCAGATTGAAGTTTTCACTCATATCTTTGAAAATAAAAATGTATTCATTCTGGGTGTTTGTGATGAGCCCTGTTGGCTCTCAACTCAAAACCCAAATTTTCTTAAGTCTTTATGTGCTATTTAATTTTTTAGAGAATGTTTGATAGACAGAAGAGAAGGGGCGCACATCATAAATGCTCATAAAATGTAAATTTACACTATTTGCTTTAGAATGGAAGTGTAGATTGCATTATTTAACTATGACAAATAGATTGCAAGTGATACACATACCAGAATATCTCCAGATTATTTAATTAAAGAATTTGCCAGTTTGACAGCCGGAAATGGTGAAATCAAGCATATAAGCACGCCAAATCTCCAGATGTGATTTCTCCTGCCTCGAAACTGGGTACAATCCTCTGAAATTGCTGGACACCAATGATAGAAGACAAAAATCACACAAAAGGGAGGCGTTTCAGCCTAACCCTTCACACGCCTTTCTAAAGGCACAATATCCAAGGTAGGCCGTACGGCCAAGGAAAGAATGCAAAGAATCTCTGCTGGAAGCCTCTGACTCTGAAGAAGGATGCGCCACCAGGAAGAAACCCTCATTTATTTGCAAACAACAAGAAATCTGAATATATAAAATCTCTGTCTGTATCTGTAGAACCTCTGTATGAAGCTCTCAACTGTACTGATTCAGCTGATCTTTCACAGCCTCAAAAGCACTCAACACTGAAGAGTTATCGTTCCTCAATGGACAAATTGTTCAAACCCTGGTCACAGGAGAATGCACAGGAAAAATAGCACAAGGCAAAGTGAAATTGTCAAAGATGAGTTTCTATTGCCAGGAAATGCTTTATACCCAAATGGCACGCATTTCCAAGAAGATACGCCATTTTGAAATCATTTAAATCTTTTAATATTTTATTAAGTCCTTTTTAATAGTCAAGACTTAATACATGAGCGCACTTTAATATTTTAAGTCATAAAAATATTAAATCTCCTTTTTGAACATTTTAAGTGATATAAAATATATTAAAGTCGATGTGACTTTAATAAAAAGGCATTAAGTTAAATAATTAACTTAATCACTTAAAATTCCATAACTCGCTCAAAACTCAGAATATCTCTGTGCCGTCAGAAGCTGTGGACTCCTAAAATGCCAACGCCTGCTGTGAACCAGTCACTGGGCTCTGAAAACCAAAACGATCAAACTCTCCAGAAAATACCACTGACCCTCTAACCAATCTGGCTAGCCCACAAGGGTCCAATAAAGGGCTAACACACTGTTCCCGAGAACTGTCTAGCGAGGGGACATCATAGTCCGCCCTCCCCGAATTTGCTTGTCCACAAGCAAACTCAAAGCTGGATGCTGAAGAATACTGTCACTCTCCCAAGTAGCATCCTCTGCTGGTAGATCCCTCCACTTAACCAAGTATTCCCTGATAACCCGCCTCCGAAGATGACGCTCTCTGGAGTCCAGAATGGCCTCAGTAATCAAAACTAGTTTCCCCTCATCATCCAGGGGTGGCAAATCAATAGAAGGAATTACGTGTTGTCCCAACGCCTTTTTGAGGCACGACACATGGAACACGTTGTGAACCCTACTGTCCACCGGAAGATCTAACTCATAAGCCACTTGGCCGACACGTCTGACAACTCTGAAAGGCCCATAGTATCGCGGCTTAAGTTTCTCGGAGCCCTTCTTATGAAGGGTGGACTGCCTATAAGGCTGAAGCATCAGGTACACCAAATCATCGATCTCGAAAGACCGCTCTACTCGTCTCTGATCAGCATATTGCTTTTGCTGATTTTGGGCTTTCTGTATATTCTCCCTGAGTGCCCTCATAATATCCTGGTTCTCCTGTAATAAATCACCAGCACTGGGAACTCTACTGTCACTCAGCAATAAGTCTAGAAAGCTCGGAGCATCATATCCATATAATGCTCGGTAAGGTGTCATCTGGATGCTCATGTGATGGGTGGTATTGTAGCAATACTCACAAAGGTATAACCACCTCACCCATGCCTTCTGCTGCCCTGAACTATGATTTCGCAAGTACCCTTCCACCCATTTGTTGACTATCTCCGTCTGCCCATCTGTCTGGGGGTGGTAGCTGGTACTCGGGGTGAGCTCTGTCTCGCAAAGTTTGAATAACTCCTGCCAGAAGTTACTCATAAACCTGCTGTCCCTGTCACTAACTATACTGCGAGGAAAACCATGCAGCCTGAATACCTCTCGGAAGAACAAATCTGCCACCTGGGTAGCCGTGTGTGTAGTAGTGATTGCGAAGAAGTGTGCATATTTCATCAAACGATCTACCACCACGAAAATACTGTCCTTCCCTTGAGCTTTTGGCAAGCCCGTGACGAAGTCCATGGACAAACAATTCCACTTCCTCTCAGGAATAGGAAGCGGCTGGAGTAAACCTGCAGGATATGTGTGCTCTTGCTTGTTCTGCTAACAAACAAGACATTCCCTGACATACTGGAGAACATAAGACTTGAGACCCTTCCAAGAGAATCTCTCCCGTACCTGCCTATAGGTCTTAAAGTAACCGGGATGTCCTGCCATGGGTGAATCATGGAATGACCTCAATACCCTGTCCCTCATCTCAGAACCTGGGACCAATAAAATCCTCCCTTTGTAGATGATAAGGTCATCCACAAGTGAATACCTGTCATCCTGTACTGATCCATCTACTATGCTAGAAGCCCATGGGTCCTTAGCATACTCTGCTACTATCAGATGTCTCCAGTCCTCTGAAACCAGTGTAATAGAGCTCAAGTGAGGACGGCGAGATAAAGCATCAACAACCACATTCTGAGTGCCCTTGACATAGGAGATGTCAAAATCGTAGGACTGAAGCTTGCTGACCCATTTTTGTTGCCTTTCATTAAGATCTCGCTGCCCAAGAAAATGCTTCAGACTATTATGATCGGTTTTCACAGTGAATTTACTACCAATCAAGTACTGCCTGAATTTGGCCATGGCGTGCATGATGGCCAACATTTCCTTATCATAGATACTATAACCCCGTTCAGGACCTCTTAGCTTTCTGCTCTCGAAAGCTATAGGGTGTCGATCCTGCATGATAACTGCACCAATACCCTCACCACTGGCATCGCAATGTAACTCAAAGGGTTTAGTGAAGTCTGGTAGAGCCAAAACTGGACACGTAGTCATGAGAAGTTTGAACTTCTCAAAGCACGCTTGTGCTAATGGTGTCCACACAAAAGCACCCTTCTTAGTCAAATCAGTTAGTGGCGCAGCATGCCGCGAGAACCCACTAACAAACCGACGATAGAAGGCACACAATCCTACAAATCCCCTGAGCTGTGTCAATGTCTCAAGTGTAGGCCAATCGATGATGGCTCGAACTTTCTCTGGATCCATGCTGACTCCTGCACCACTGATGATGTGTCCCAGATATAAAAGCTCTGCCATGCCTAAAGCACACTTGGACTCCTTGGCGTACAAGGACTCCCTGTCAAGTATACTCAGTACCCCATCCAAGTGAACCATGTGTTCCTCCCATGATTTGCTATAAACCAGGATATCGTCGAAGAACACCAATACAAATTTC
>VDFB02257797.1:0-29743 GCA_007258455.2 Sequoia sempervirens | reverse complement strand
TTGTTCAAATTGGTGTTTATTTGTTTATTTGTGGTCTCTTTGTTTAATATTACCGAACTTTGTTACTTGTCCATCTAGATTGTAGCTTTGTATGCAGTGTATCTGTTTAATTCTTGGAATTGTGTCTTGCTTATGTGTTAGAAGCAATTCGTTTATCATATCCTCTTGTGTGCAGACTTGTTGGTTTTGAGTTTTGCTAGTCAGAAAGTACTTGTTTGTTAAAGTTTAGTTGTTATTTCATCTTGTTGTAAATCTAAAATCCAGAAAATATTTCTTGTGAGAAGAGTTCTATTTCTACTCTTGTGCTCATTCTTGACCAAAAAAAAAATGCAGAGGCTTATTCAATTTATTTCACTTTGCAAAAAAACTTCCAGAAAATTTCGTGCAGTGTTAGTCACTGTAGATTTTATCAATAGTCTAGTATCTAGTGTTAGTTTTCAAGAGGCTTCCACTTACAATTTGAAGTGAGGTTTTACCCCATATTCTACTCCTCTTTGAGTAGTCTTGCAAAAGACAAACCAAAATGCTAACAGAAACCAAACCCCAAGATTCTCCAACTTTAGAAGCTTTCTAGAAAGGATTGTCCTCTTCCCTATAGAAACACCAAATTGCGCAGCTATGATTTAAGTTGTTATTTGACTTATTTTTCATATGGACTTTTGTAATTGACAAATGTCCAGGAAGAATGTAACCTTACCTGGTTAACGATGAAATCAGTCATCTGTAATATGATAGATCTTGTTTAAAAACTAACTAATATTCCACCAATTACTGCAACAAAAATATTATTGGATTTTTGTCTAACTTGTTCACTAAAGAAAATGAATATGCAAACTCCACTGAACTAGTTTAAAACAAAATGCTCAGACTATTTATCTTTTTATTTTTCAGTTAGTGAAGTTCAAGATGTCCATTGTTTTATTAGGAGATCCCAGTTCAGGGATCCACTGTAAGGGGAAGTTTTCATTATGCACTGGTTGCTGAAAGCCAGGAGATGTCAGCAGACCAGATATTACACTTATCACAAGGAAAATGATTGTGAATGATAAAAGGACAATAGTCTCACTTCTTAGTAAAGTGCATACCATCCACACTGAATTTTTTTTCCTTTGTGTAGAAGGCACTCATTTTCGAAATAAAATTGTCTTGCATAAGCAGAATCAATGTTGATCTTTTAATAATTTATTTGAAAAACAAGATGAATGTGCGAATTTCCATGGGACCCAACTCAATCACCATTTTGTATTTATCTACAGGGCCACCTCTTACACCTACTTCCACTTGCTGTTCACCTTCATAACCTTCCACTTTCCACTCTTTCAGTTTCATTGCAGATTTTTCTTGATTTGCTGATAAATTCATCTCTGTCAATTCACTTATCTGCAAGTTTAATCAATTTCCTTGCATCAATTATCAAATTATCATACCATAGATCTTCTTTCAAGAAGGAATGCTAAACTAAGTGAGATGAGCTAAAGCCTATTACCATTTTATTAGGAAACACCTTTTTCAGCTCAACTGTGGCGATATTGGAACACACAGTGTCCTCTCCAGCCTGGTAATCCCAAGACATGATAAATAAATAGCTATAAACATGAGCTAATCTGTCTCAAAGACAATAATAACCACACTGACAGTAAAATTAATTGTTAGCATTTATGAACCTCATAAATATGAGCCAAGCGAAGTAGCACACTTCCATCTTCAAGTTCCTGCAGAATATTAAAAATTAGATGTACAGCAAACATCACATGTCAAGTTGATGGACAGAGTTCATTAATAGCTATTGCAAAATCATTTTATGTTCATAACGATAATATCATAGAAAGTTTTCCAGCTGCTTGTCAAATAAGTTTGGTTGTTAGTATAAGTTAGATAAACTACAAGAAGTTTGATTCATAAGGTAGCATCATGTAATACATTTTGGGAATAGTGGCACTTAATGGCACAGGAACAAGGTTCAAAACTAGGTGGCATTCTCCTTGCCCAATACTATAAAAGGGCAATGAAATCAACTTTTCCTAATTCTTCAATCCAATAAAGGGGAAATAAGCTGTGTTCCACGGCGTTTCGGGGACGTGGAGGGGGGACGGCAGGGGACGCATTTTGGGGACGACTGTCCAAGGGCAGATTTTTGGGAACGGCAGGGGAATGGCGATATAGGAATTTTTCTATATATATATATATATATATATATATATAGAGAGAGAGAGAGAGAGAGAGAGAGATTTGAAATATCAAATATGTGCATAGATAAAGAGTATAACAGCAATATTTTCTCTTGGTCGTTTCTGCGTGTTTACCCTACCCATGTGTGCATTGCAAAGTAAAACAAATTGTATAAAAGTTAAAAGTCTTCATTTCAATTTTAGGTTGAACGACTAAAGTAAATATAATAATATTTTATTATTTAGTCAATGCCATTCGAATGGGGGTAAAACATTTTTATCAAATATAATGAAATTATAAAAAAATTAATATTTAATATTTGATGAAACATTTAATATTTATCAATTATCAAACAATTTTTATTTAATTTGACAATAAAATTAAATAGTTTGTTTAAAAATTAAATGTTTTATCAAATATAATGAAATATTTAATATTTATCAAGCAATTTTTATTTAATTTGCCAAAAATCAAAACATTTTTTGCTTTGACGAAAAGGGGATGCCCAGGCGTCCCTGATGCAGTTGGGGGATTGTAATGTCCCCGTTTTTAGCTCTACACTTTTCAGTGACTGATGGCCTTTTCCCGGTGCGTTGTCGGCTGGTTAGAGGACTTGTTTTGGTATGGATCAGTCTTAATTTTTCTGGAGTTGTGGTGGTAATGCTTGAGGACAAGCAATTTTGGGAAGGGCGGACTGTAATGTCCCCGTTTTTAGCTCTACACTTTTCAGTGACTGATGGCCTTTTCCCGGTGCGTTGTCGACTGGTTAGAGGCAGAATTAGGGTTCCTGACTGTTTGGTGGCTTCTTTTGAAGATTTAGGGTTTTGCTTGTTGGAGTTTGGGTGTTTGGATTCTGGATTCCTTCTGGGTTTTCAGAAAGCTTCGCAGAGGTATGACTTGCAACTGCGTCGGGCAACCTTTCTGGACTTACTATTTTTAGTAAGTTATGACGGCTACATCCTGGAGCTTGGGATTTTGGATTGCGGTTTCTTTCTGGGTTTTCAGAAAGCTTCGCAATGGTGGGCATGCGCTTCAATCCGAGTAACTTTCAAAATTTACTATTTTTAGTAAATTCTATTTTTGGCAGTGGACAGGCTGGTTTCAGTTCAGTTGATTCTCTCCTTCTGACGGTTCATTTGGTATTGATGTTTCTGGCATTTTGGTGCATTTCTAGAGAGATAAGTATTTTAATTAAAAAATGTTATAATTTAATATTGGGACCCCTTGGCCTAATGAGACAACTTTATGTTGTTTTTAAAAAGGGGACTTTTGAGGGTGTTTATTTCATTAAGAAATATTTGATGTTCTTGGGTCAAAAAATGCTCAAAAAGAAAAGTACGCCACCCTTGGAGAGCTTGATATTTTATTTAAAAATGTTTTATATCTCACTTGAAATGGGGCGCCACTTTATGCTTGGTCAATGGTAAAAACCTAAAAGCATCTTGAAGTTAGGGTGCACCTTCTGGAAGCTTCTGGAGGGTCTTCTCAAAGTTATAAAAGGGAGCTTTGGGACTTCATTTCTCATCTTATGTTTTGAATATTGTTATGCTGCCGAAATGGTGCTGGAATTGCTTCGAGGAATGAATGCCTCCTAGCCTTGGCTCGACTTCGTGCTTGAGAGATAGCGTCTAGTGGAGAAGTTTGGTTGTTGGTGAGAGATTTTGTAGTGAGGTTTGCATTGTAGCTTGAGTTTTGCCTTTGTAGTTTCAGTTTATTGCATTTCATGTCATTTTCTAGAGTTGCTGATATCATGGCAGATTGAAGTTTTCACTCATATCTTTGAAAATAAAAATGTATTCATTCTGGGTGTTTGTGATGAGCCCTGTTGGCTCTCAACTCAAAACCCAAATTTTCTTAAGTCTTTATGTGCTATTTAATTTTTTAGAGAATGTTTGATAGACAGAAGAGAAGGGGCGCACATCATAAATGCTCATAAAATGTAAATTTACACTATTTGCTTTAGAATGGAAGTGTAGATTGCATTATTTAACTATGACAAATAGATTGCAAGTGATACACATACCAGAATATCTCCAGATTATTTAATTAAAGAATTTGCCAGTTTGACAGCCGGAAATGGTGAAATCAAGCATATAAGCACGCCAAATCTCCAGATGTGATTTCTCCTGCCTCGAAACTGGGTACAATCCTCTGAAATTGCTGGACACCAATGATAGAAGACAAAAATCACACAAAAGGGAGGCGTTTCAGCCTAACCCTTCACACGCCTTTCTAAAGGCACAATATCCAAGGTAGGCCGTACGGCCAAGGAAAGAATGCAAAGAATCTCTGCTGGAAGCCTCTGACTCTGAAGAAGGATGCGCCACCAGGAAGAAACCCTCATTTATTTGCAAACAACAAGAAATCTGAATATATATAATCTCTGTCTGTATCTGTAGAACCTCTGTATGAAGCTCTCAACTGTACTGATTCAGCTGATCTTTCACAGCCTCAAAAGCACTCAACACTGAAGAGTTATCGTTCCTCAATGGACAAATTGTTCAAACCCTGGTCACAGGAGAATGCACAGGAAAAATAGCACAAGGCAAAGTGAAATTGTCAAAGATGAGTTTCTATTGCCAGGAAATGCTTTATACCCAAATGGCACGCATTTCCAAGAAGATACGCCATTTTGAAATCATTTAAATCTTTTAATATTTTATTAAGTCCTTTTTAATAGTCCAGACTTAATACATGAGCGCACTTTAATATTTTAAGTCATAAAAATATTAAATCTCCTTTTTGAACATTTTAAGTGATATAAAATATATTAAAGTCGATGTGACTTTAATAAAAAGGCATTAAGTTAAATAATTAACTTAATCACTGAAAATTCCATAACTAGCTCAAAACTTAGAGATATCTACGTGCCGTCCCGGTGGACTCACAAAATGCCAGCACAGCGTGAACAGGTCAACTGGGCTCACGAGAAAACAAAGCGATCCAATCTCTCAGGAAAATACCATGACCCTCTAACCAATCGGCTGCCAAGGGGTCCAATAAGGAAGGACTAACCTGCTTTGTTCAGAAACACGTCTAGAGGGTTCTTGATCCCGCCCTCCCGAATTCTTGTCCACAAGAAACGGCTTCAACAGGATCTTGAGAGAATGTCACTCCCAAGTAGCATCCTCTGCTGGTAGATCCCTCCACTTAACCAAGTATTCCCTGATAACCCGCCTCCGAAGATGACGCTCTCTGGAGTCCAGAATGGCCTCAGGTATCAAAACTAGTTTCCCCTCATCATCTAGGGGTGGCAAATCAATAGAAGGAATTACGTGTTGTCCCAACGCCTTTTTGAGGCACGACACATGGAACACGTTGTGAACCCTACTGTCCACCGGAAGATCTAACTCATAAGCCACTTGGCCGACACGTCTGACAACTCTGAAAGGCCCATAGTATCGCGGCTTAAGTTTCTCGGAGCCCTTCTTATGAAGGGTGGACTGCCTATAAGGCTGAAGCATCAGGTACACCAAATCATCGATCTCGAAAGACCGCTCTACTCGTCTCTGATCAGCATATCGCTTTTGCTGATTTTGGGCTTTCTGTATATTCTCCCTGAGTGCCCTCATAATATCCTGGTTCTCCTGTAATAAATCACCAGCACTGGGAACTCTACTGTCACTCAGCAATAAGTCTAGAAAGCTTGGAGCGTCATATCCATACAACGCTCGGTAAGGTGTCATCTGGATGCTCTGTATGATGGGTATTGTAGCAATACAAAGGTATGACACACCTCACCCAGCATACCTTACCTTGCCACGAACTATAATTTATGAAGTACCCTTCCACCCATTTCGTTGCTTATCTCCGATGCGCCTACGTGGGGGTGGTAGGCTGGTACTTTCGGGCGGCTTCTGTCACCGAAGAAGTTTGAATAACTCCTGCCGGTTTACTCGACAAACCTCTTTGTCCACAGTCACTAACAACTATACTGGCGAGGCAAACCATTGAATACTCGGAAGAACCGTCGCCACACGGGTAGCGGTGTGTGTAAGTAGTGATTCGCGAAAGAGATGTGCATATTTCATAATCCAAGCGATCTACCACCGCGAAAATCTGTCGCTAGCGAGCTTTTGGCAAAACCATTGGCGAAGTCCATGGATAAACAATCCAACTTCCTCTCAGGAATAGGAAGCGGCTGGAGTAACCTGCAGGATATGTGTGCTCTTGCTTGTTCTGCTAACAAACAAGACATTCCCTGACATACTGGAGAACATAAGACTTGAGACCCTTCCAAGAGAATCTCTCCCGTACCTGCCTATAGGTCTTAAAGTAACCAGGATGTCCTGCCATGGGTGAATCATGGAATGACCTCAATACCCTGTCCCTCATCTCAGAACCTGGGACCAATAAAATCCTCCCTTTGTAGATGATAAGGTCATCCACAAGTGAATACCTGTCATCCTGTACTAATCCATCTACTATGCTAGAAGCCCATGGGTCCTTAGCATACTCTGCTACTATCAGATGTCTCCAGTCCTCTGAAACCAGTGTAATAGAGCTCAAGTGAGGACGGCGAGATAAAGCATCAGCAACCACATTCTGAGTGCCCTTGACATAGGAGATGTCAAAATCGTAGGACTGAAGCTTGCTGACCCATTTTTGTTGCCTTTCATTAAGATCTCGCTGCCCAAGAAAATGCTTCAGACTATTATGATCGGTTTTCACAGTGAATTTACTACCAATCAAGTACTGCCTGAATTTGGCCATGGCGTGCATGATGGCCAACATTTCCTTATCATAGATACTATAACCCCGTTCAGGACCTCTTAGCTTTCTGCTCTCGAAAGCTATAGGGTGTCGATCCTGCATGATAACTGCACCAATACCCTCACCACTGGCATCGCAATGTAACTCAAAGGGTTTAGTGAAGTCCGGTAGAGCCAAAACTGGACACGTAGTCATGAGAAGTTTGAACTTCTCAAAGCACGCTTGTGCTAATGGTGTCCACACAAAAGCACCCTTCTTAGTCAAATCAGTTAGTGGCGCAGCATGCCGCGAGAACCCACTAACAAACCGACGATAGAAGGCACACAATCCTACAAATCCCCTGAGCTGTGTCAATGTCTCAGGTGTAGGCCAATCGATGATGGCTCGAACTTTCTCTGGATCCATGCTGACTCCTGCACCACTGATGATGTGTCCCAGATATAAAAGCTCTGCCATGCCTAAAGCACACTTGGACTCCTTGGCGTACAAGGACTCCCTGTCAAGTATACTCAGTACCTCATCCAAGTGAACCATGTGTTCCTCCCATGATTTGCTATAAACCAGGATGTCGTCGAAGAACACCAATACAAATTTCCTCAAGTGAGGATGGAAAACCCTATTCATTGTAGACTGAAACGTGGCTGGAGCATTGGTTAACCCAAATGGCATAACCAAGAAATCAAAGTGTCCACAGTGACATCTGAACGCAGTTTTCTCTATGTCCTCTCGGACTCTGATCTGGTGATAACCTGTTCTCAAATCAATCTTTGAGAAGTAGCAAGCTCCATGAAGCTCGTCTATCAACTCATCTATCCGGGGAATAGGATACCTGTTCTTTATGGTTCTCCTGTTGAGCATTCTGTAATCAATACACATTCTAAGTGTACCATCCTTTTTCTTCACCAAAACAACTGATGAAGCAAAGGGTGACTTACTCGGCCTAATGTGCCCCATAGCTAACAAGCTCCTTAATAGTTTTCTCAATCTCATCTTTCAAACGCTTGGGGTGCCGGTAAGGAGTAATCATAATCGGTTTCGTGCCCTCATCCAGCTCTATAATATGCTCAATACCTCTATCAGGAGGTCTGCCTGGTGGAATTGCACTGAAAACCTTCGCATGTTTGATTCGAAGTTCCTGCACATCTGGATGGTAAGAAGAAGCTTGCTGCTCCAACTGTGAAGGCATTAGCTTGCACTCAGCAGCCCACTCTACCATATCATTACGAATCAAATGTTCCATCCTCCGGAGTGAAATTTCTCTAAGGTTGCTGTCCTTGATGGCTTTTAGAATATGATTTGTGCCATCAATGTTGAATTTCATCTCCATGTCACGCAAGTTAAGCGTGAACTCTCCTATTGCATGAAGCCACTTCATGCCAAGAACTATATCCATTCCTCCCATGTTTACAACATAAAAATCTGCCTTGAACTCAAAATTGTTAAGTTTCAAAGGCAAGTCAGGTATCATCCTCTCACAGTTGAGAGTGTAACCATCTGCAACCTTCACACGTATGCCTTCAAATTGCTGAGTTTGAATTCCCCGTTTCTCCACTAACCGTGAATCGATGAAGTTGTGGGTTGCACCTGTATCTAGAAGGGATATGACCCTTTGACCAGCTAGGATCCCACGGAGTCTGAAAGAACCCTCTCTTTGCATGCTGGACATATGAGCCTCCTTAAGTTCTGTTTCTACTACAATTTCTGCCTCATTTTCTGACTCTTCTCCATCTGTATCATAGATTGGAGCTTGCTGATCAGAAAAATCAGTCAACGCTTCTCCCTCATAAAACCACTCCATGTGTTTGTTTTTCCCTTTAGGTTTGAGGGGGCAGTCATGATTAAAGTCATACGGACCTTTGCAGTAGAAACAGAGTTTTCTTCTTCGTAAATCATTCATGGTTTCTCGATCTAAAGGGGCTGTAAATTTCTTCTTTTGATCTGCATTATCAGCCTTCTTTGGATCTGATTTATTCTCCGTGTATGAGGCAGTAGGCTTCGAGCCAAATGGCTTACGAGGTGTAGAGAGCTCCATGCTGCGAGCTTTCCTCATGGCCTCCTGTAAAGTAGGTGGATCAAATGCTTTTATCCAACCTTTCATGGGCTCGAAAAGACCCTCAATGAACAATATGATCAGCGTTCTTTCTGAGATTCCTGTCACCATCACAGATAGTCTTTGGAATTCACCAATGTATGATTCCAAGCTACCTAACTGTTTCAGTTGTGCCAAATCTCTGAAGAATAGCTCAGGATCCCTTTTGTCAAATCTCTCTACCAGTTTATCAGTAAACTCCTAGTACGAGGTAATCCTGTCATGATGAAGAGTAGCCATACCATGAATCCACCAGTCATGTGCCACGCCATCAAGGTGAAGTGCTGCAAAACGAATGGCATCCTCCTCTGGCATGGGGCGTAGTGTCAAGAATGTGTTAAGCTTACTAACCCAGGCACGTGCTGTAACTCTACCACTGCCATCAAAGTTCGCCAAGGTAAGCTTATTGGTAGCCTGTCTAAGATCATTATGCTTGAATCTAGGCCACCTGTCATTCCTGCTTCTGGTGTGTTCTCTCTTCTGGCTCATGAATCTATCGAAGTTAAGGTGCTCCTTAACTCTTGGTGGCAAATTATCCCACTCATCATGCATAGCCATAATGTTATCTGCAAAATTAATCTCGCCACCCTGTTCAACTTCGTCCACTTCCTCAGCATCATCTCTGGTAAAAGTAGGACATGTAGCTCTCTCAAAGGTGCGTGCTGGAGCTATGACTCTCTGAGGCTCTCTGTGAATACTGCCTTCACGATCATGATCCAAACTATGAGCCCTATTAATTGTCAAATTTTGAACATTCGTGTTGAGTTGTTGAAGAATAGTCGCCACCTATTCTTGCCCTGCAACCATACCTCTGAGCACGTCTTTAGCTTCTCTATCCTCATCATCCCAAGGATTCCTGTGAGAACTTTCTCCTGCCCTGTTCGCCATATTGTCCCAATCTAATTCCTCCTCCTGTTCTGCAAACGGAAATGGTGGGAAAGGATTTTGATCACCTCTCTAATTTCTAGGACCCCCTCTGGAATAAAACTTGTCAAAACCCTCTTTGTGTGACTTCATAAATTTCTCTAACCCCACAAGCTGGCAGAATCAGAGCTCTGATACCACTGTGATGAGCCTTGCTGGCTCTCAAATCAAAACCCAAATTTTCTTAAGTCTTTATGTGTTATTTAATTTTTTAGAGAATGTTTGATAGACAGAAGAGAAGGGGCGCACATCATAAATGCTCATAAAATGTAAATTTACACTATTTGCTTCAGAATGGAAGTGTAGATTGCATTATTTAACTATGACAAATAGATTGCAAGTGATACACATACCAGAATATCTCCAGATTATTTAATTAAAGAATTTGCCAGTTTGACATCCGGAAATGGTGAAATCAAGCATATAAGCACACCAAATCTCCAGATGTGATTTCTCCTGCCTCGAAACTGGGTACAATCCTCTGAAATTGCTGGACGCCAATGATAGAAGACAAAAATCACACAAAAGGGAGGCGTTTCAGCCTAACCCTTCACACGCCTTTCTAAAGGCACAATATCCAAGGTAGGCCGTACGGCCAAGGAAAGAATGCAAAGAATCTCTGCTGGAAGCCTCTGACTCTGAAGAAGGATGCGCCACCAGGAAGAAACCCTCATTTATTTGCAAACAACAAGAAATCTGAATATATATAATCTCTGTCTGTATCTGTAGAACCTCTGTATGAAGCTCTCAACTGTACTGATTCAGCTGATCTTTCACAGCCTCAAAAGCACTCAACACTGAAGAGTTATCGTTCCTCAATGGACAAATTGTTCAAACCCTGGTCACAGGAGAATGCACAGGAAAAATAGCACAAGGCAAAGTGAAATTGTCAAAGATGAGTTTCTATTGCCAGGAAATGCTTTATACCCAAATGGCATGCATTTCCAAGAAGATACGCCATTTTGAAATCATTTAAATCTTTTAATATTTTATTAAGTCCTTTTTAATAGTCTAGACTTAATACATGAGCGCACTTTAATATTTTAAGTCATAAAAATATTAAATCTCCTTTTTGAACATTTTAAGTGATATAAAATATATTAAAGTCGATGTGACTTTAATAAAAAGGCATTAAGTTAAATAATTAACTTAATCACTTAAAATTCCATAACTCGCTCAAAACTCAGAATATCTCTGTGCCAGCAGAAGCTGTGGACTCCTGAAATGCCAACGCCTGCTGTGAACCAGTCACTAGGCTCTGAAAACCAAAACGATCAATCTCTCCAGAAAATACCACTGACCCTCTAACCAATCTGGCTAGCCCACAAGGGTCCAATAAAGGGCTAACACACTATTCTCGAGAACTGTCTAGCGAGGGGACATCACAGTGTTGCTTATTTCTTCTTGTCTAGGGTGGGTGCCCCTTTGTGCCAATTTACAGATTTTATATTGAAGAACTTGAATTTATTAAAGGAAATCGCCCCTCTCTTGCAGCCGTACCATTCTGGCCCTTCTTGAAATTCGTGCAAAAAAAATCAAGGGTTCTTTGGAGGGCTTTGGGGTTCCATCTTGGTTGCCACCATCTCAAGAGTATTTTGCATTTCGTCTCTTGCATTTTGAGTGAGTCTATTGTAAGTTGTGAGCATATTAGTGGGGTTTCATATTGCTGGTTAAGTAATTTCAGTCCTTGATCAGTTATATTAGTTTGCATAATATCAGTCATTTGAGTGGGTAGTGGTGAGAAGTCACTGTGAGCATCTAGGAGACATTATACTTCATTACAGCAGTGATAGACTTTCTTATCCTATGTGGTTGACAGGCATTCTCTAATTATTGTAAGCTGAACAGTAGTACTGTCAGCATTCTAACTTCTGCTCTTTCATTTACTGTATTTCCCACTGGATAAGTGGAAGAGGCTGGCTTGCCGCCTACTTTACATTCTGAAGTGCATTTGTATTTCTTTATATCTCCGCCATATGGTCACCTCATTTCCATTCTGGATTGGGTAGCACATACTTGGTGTTGAGTTACTTTCAGTTGCAGTTTGATTTAAGGTACTGACGATCCTCTTGCCATATGACAGCCTCTCTCTTGTTGAGATTGAGTGCGCATTCTTGGCAACGAGTTATTTGTATCTGCTGGTTTGATTGAACTAACCCTAACGGGTTCTTGTTTGTTGAGTTGCTATATTGAAAAAATTGGAAAAAATTAGTTCCGGTTCTTTACAGGGACTCCTAGCCATCCCCTAGTTGTTTCGGGGACGCCTAGGCGTCCCCTTTTATTTTCTAGCCGTCCCCTTTTTTGGGGACACATTTCTTGCCGTTTCCCAGTTTTTGAAAATTAGGGGGGACGCCAGGGGGACATCCCCTGCCATCCCTTGGTCCCCGAAACACCACAGGGGACAGGGATGTAGGGTTTTGGGTGGGGGACACATCCCCGTGTAACATAGGAAATAAGTGAGTGAGCTTCTCAACTAATAATGTTGTATTGTAGAAGGCCCACTCCCCGTACTGTAATAGTCTACTCAAAGATGCATTGGATAATGCATGGATTGAAGCTTGAGCAAAGAGAGATTTTGATTAGAATGAATATTGATTTTACAATCTATCTCAGAAAGAATAATAAATATTATATGATGATTTTGTATATCTATGCATGACAAATTATTTCAAATTCTAGTTTTTTTGGAGTCAACCTACTATGTAGTGCAATGCAAGATCCTCGTAAATCATAAACTTAGCATGGGAAGGTTCATAATGACATCTAGAAAAGGAGATTTCAGTATACAGCTACCTCAAGTGTGATAATTGCAACATTGCTTGGTAAAGAATAAGTAGGATCCATTGCTGTAAATGTTGATACATGAGAACTTGTCCAATCATCTCCCTTCTGGCAAATAGCAATATATCAGTTAGAAAAGCTTTGATACGAGTACTGATAGAAGCCTGTTTATCTGACACAAAGATATCAGCGAAGAAACAAATACCTGGTGTGTAAATGCTAAGAGAAGAGGGGAGTATATTTCTTGTCCAGTAGTACGACGCCACTTAGCACCACCACTAATGGCATCAATACTGAAGTAATATTTGCCTTGGATCTGAGGCAAAAAAAATGCTATTCAGGAAAAAGTGAAAAGTTAAGGGTTAAGACAGTCTTATGTGTGTAAACATATACAGATACAGTTTGACACAATCTAAACAGACAAAAGCTGGAGACATCTTTAAGAAGCTTTTTATAACATATTTTTGAGGGGCAAAATATACTTAAAATCCAGGAAGCCTTAGCGAGTACTGGAAATTATATCCTTCCAATTTAGTAAAACTATTCAGAAACAAGGTGACTCAACATACAATGGGTTACGTAGAGAAATCTTGTCTGGTTCTACCAACTACCAGCATTTTGAGGACCATAAAATGTGCACCTTATTTAATGTCCTGATAAAAGGAACTGTTTAAAGCACAAGTGGAATGTATTGTTTCTTTTAAAATTTTAAATAATTCAGTCAGTACGAACTCTTTTTCTGACATCAATCAAGGTAATTATAACCTTCCCCAAAAATCTGCAAATTTCTGCATTCATTCTGCTCTGATTACAATTCCCAACCAGATTTAATTCAGATCTGTTCATTTTTATGAGAAAATATTGATTTATTTCAAATAATAATTAGACTGTATCAATGCATGCCCATTCCAAATTTATGAACATAAATTTCCCATTTCATTAGCTTCATTAATGCATAACCATGAAAAAACCCATAAACTACATGGAGATACCTGGTATATCCAGTGTGCACCCACTGGAACATGTCTTGGGAAAGAAAAACTCATTAAGGGCATAGCTTAAATGAATATGGGATGAAATACATTTCCTTTTAAATTGTCTACTATATAAGTATGCTATGCACAATTATGCAAACATTGAAAGTCATTACTAGAACAAGAAATTTTTATTCAAGGCAATCAGAAAAAGTTTGGAGAATTTATTTTAAAAGTGTACATCCATAGGAAAATACTCGTAAACAAGTAAATGCATTTACATACATTCTGTAGATTAATTTGGCTGAAATATCATTAAATCATCTCATCTCATAGTCTAGCGCGCATCTGGCCTTTAGGAGAGGATATATGAAATCCATGCTAGGAATGCCTTCATATGATGATAGTACTGTCTCCACATTCTTGTTATGGTTGACTAATTTTGGAGTTCTCTCAGGAACTTATTTCTCTTGATATGGTTGACCAAATAAAGATTCAGTGAAGAGTATTTTAATGGTTCACTTGTGTAGGTTGATCAAATAAAGTTCTTTGAGAGAGTTTACTATTTCCTCTTGGTATGGTTGATTGACTGAGGAGTCCCTCATGAGAGCTTATTTATTTCTCTTGTTATGTTTGACAAAATAAGGACAACTTAAGAGGTTTTTTTGTTTCCACATGATATTATTGAGCCAATATTAAATATGGACTTCTTGAAGAGAGTTTATTTTTTCTTCTTGGCATGGTTAGCTAGATAAGGTTTTCTGCAAGAGTTTATTGTTATCTTCAATATGGTTGAGTAAGGAGTTGAAACATGCTGTACCTATATGAAGAGTTCATCCATGGTTGAGTCATTTTCCCATGAAAATGTTGATTATTCCTTTACCTAGCCCTTTATTGTGAAACTCTCACGCTTCATCTCACTTTTGTGTATTTTAAACTCTAGCTAATTTCATCTTGTAGCTGACCATGGAGGCTTTCTAATGCTTTGTAGAAAGCAAAAATCAGAGCTCAAATGAGAAAGTTACATTTACAAGGACAATGGTAGGGACACATGAAGGTGTGATTTTACTCTATCATAACAATGGAGAAATTGGTAAAAGGGTGTGAATTGTGCAATCCACCATTTGGGAGCCCAAAAATGAACAAAATAAAAAACTGACAAGATGATAAAAATCATGTCTATACACAAGGCTACTAAAAATTCTTCATGAGCGAAAATTGACAAAAATTGGCAAAAGTGGCACCAAGGCACAAATCATGCAACTAATCAAAGGGGTATAAGAAAGTTCATAAGAAAATTTTAAAAATGGGAAGTGTGCCTAAATTGCATGACTGATCACTAAAGCATCAAAATTTAAAAAATATGAAGGTGGCAAAAATGCTAGTGATGTGCGATTTGAGTGACAATGCATTGAGTGACCCAAAGAAAAAGATGGAAAAAGTGCCATATAAACATGAATCATGTGATTAACCATAGAAAGGGCAATGTTTGATTAAGTTTTTTTTTAAAAAAAAAGCAAAGAGACCACAAACGTGCAAATTGTGCTATATGCAATTGGAAGGTCAAATATTTCAGAAAAAGGTAAAGTGGTACTAGGGCATTGAGGCATGAAACCATAGTTACAAGACTCGGACTCGCCTCGGACTTGGCAAGCCAATTTTTGACTCGGACTCGGACTCGGAGCCCAGACTCGGCAAATAGAAAAACCCAAGAAATTCAAAGATTTTTAAGGATTTAACACTTGTTTCACGCACCCTTTAATAAATAAACCTTAAAGACACAATAACATCATCAAATAGAAATTACTATGATCTCATACACAAACATACATCGATCACATAAGTATAAACGCAAATTTTCGTTGAAGGAAATAACACATTCAAATATATAAATATTGTCAAATGTATACAAAACTCATGGAATATGAAATCCATGGCATCAAAACAAATATCAAAATTAAAAATATAAGTCTATGGCTCAAAAGAGCTTGCATTACTCATCCCAACATCACAAGTCATGCGCTAGTGTCTAAGATAGGTCATAGATGATGATGCAGCCATGATATTTTCTTGCATCTCAATGATTGGTGTGTATATTCAAGTGAGGAATTTATTATTAAATTTTTATTGTAGCCTTCAAGACTACATGCTTTGTTGTCTAATGTATGGAACAAGATAATCCTTGATTATGGCTTTGACTGAAAAAGATGCAAAGATTTGCAACAGGGGATATCTATTTTGTAGGTTTAATGATCATGATTCATCATTGGCCTATAACATGCTTAGACCTATAGTTTGATGAGGTTTTGGGGGAAAACACCCCAATAGGATCGAGGGGTAGTGCCCCTCGTGGGGGTTTGGGGGTAGCGCCCCTCGTGGGGGTCTAGGGGCAGTGCCCCTTGCGGGGGTCTGGGGGTAGCGCCCCCAGCGGGGTCGAGGGGCAGCGCCCCTTGCGGGGTCTCGGGGCAACCCCCTGGGCGCGCTCCTTGTTGCGATACAGGGCGGGGTCGAGGGGCGGAGCCCCTGCCACCAAGCCCAAATGAAGACCTTCGAAACCACACAAACCTTCATGGCGCACACCATTTAATTAAAAAATTTGTAAATTAAAGATTGCAATTTTTTTAAAAAAATTTAATTAAAATGGCCGAGTCTGAGGCACAAAACTCGGCGAGTCTGCCGAGTCCGGCGAGTCTGGCGAGTCTCGGCGAGTACTCGGCAGCCGAGTCTTTGGGACTCGTTTAGGGTCACTCGCCTCGGGACTCGCGAGTACTTGCCGTGTTTGGGCGAGTCTTGTAACTATGCGTGAAACACATGACCTTTCAATAGGAATATCAAATGGAAACATTAATGAGGATGTTTTGGTTATAAAGTAGAGGGGATTTATTATTTTCTCATACATATTCAATGTGCCATTTTTCCACAGCAAGAGATATCAATATTGTAGGTGCTTCATCACTTTGAGGCACTAAGGTTTGTGTTAGCAAATAAATATTCCAAGTTTTTATTATTGCTAGTATTGAAGCTAAGGCACACCAAAATTTGCATTTCTTTGCAAGGTTTGTTAGGAATTCAATGATTTGTGATTGCTAGAGGAGATTCAAGGGTTTTTTTTTCTCCAAGTTTCATCCATTGTGTGCCAAGATAATATTGTTATGCCTAAGGCATCATTGTTGAATATGTTGTGAGGAATTTTCTTAAGGTGCTAGAGTTTTGAGCTTCAACTTCATAGTGTTGAGAGTTCCAAAACCTAGGATTTTCTAAGAACACCCATAACTTTTCTAGGGTTTGTGTTGGAGAAAATCATTTAGAGAAATTACATTAGGGTTTTGCCTAGTGTTTTTAGCAAAAGAAACAACCATAATCAAGTCACCAAAAATACCTAAGGTTTGCAAGATTTTTATTAATGTTTCAAAAATTTCCACAATGGCATATCACTTCCAAATTATGGAGCTACTCTTTGTGCTAGTATGTTATTATCCTTTCATCAAGGACAAAGAGTTAGGGCATGCGGATGTGGAAGATTTATATTAGATGAGGAGATAAAAAATGGAAAAAAAACTATTAAAAGACTTCAAGATAAAGGATTAGTATAGATTGCAACATTTCCCTTTTTTGTGTAGAGCCAAAAATATATCTTAGCTTGCACCAAGCATTATGATATAGAGAAGAGGGAGATTCACATTGTTAGTGACGAGATTATTGAAAAATTGAACTTTGATTTTCTTGAGGAGGCCTTTGAATTACTACCATGTGAAGAGACTCAAGGAGCAAACCTAGATGAGAGTGATAGTACATGGAATGATAACCTAGTGGAATATTAGAAATAAGCTGGAAAACATTGGCTACAAGAATCATAATTGCAAAATTTTCAAAATACTTGCATGACTTGCAAGTACTTGAGGGTTATTTAGGCTTGTGAGTAAGTTGCCAAATAACTTGCTAGCAAGTTGTTGCCAATGACATCAAACCCAAAACTTGGCCAAAGTTACATAAATTGATTCCACACAAAAAAAGTTCATTTTGCATAATTTGTTGAGGTTCTTTTTTTGAGCACTAGTGTTGGAGCATTTCACAACCATTTGTAGGCATTTGGGAAGTAGGATTGAACAAGATTAGCACACTTATCAGCTCTTATTTAGCTGCATTCAAAGGTTTGTAATGCTTTTCAAGTTTTCGTTTTTGTTTTAAGTCTTCATTCCTGAATTTTGTGCTAGGGTTTAGTTATTTACTATTTTATTTTTTATTTTGAGTTAGTTTGTACTTTGTGGTATCTATTAGGGTTTTGTTTTTATTTTTTATTTTTCCATTTTTCTAGGGTTTATTTCCATTTTTTAAATACAAAATGACGTCTACAAGTAGGAGAGGTAGCAGCAAGCCTAGGGACCTTGCTTGAAAACATGGGATAGTGGGCATAGAGCTAGAAATGGTAATCTACAACTATTCTAGGATGGATGTGAGAAGAGATAGAAATCACCTCAAATATCAATATGCGTGGAACCCTTCATGAGATATTGTGCCATGTAGACAAGTGTCTTATAAGGTTAAGCAAGAGGCAACAAATCTACTTTCATCTTATGATAAGAAGAAAAAAAAAGAAAAAGAGGACAACAAAGGCATTGGAAGGGGAAACTATAGGAAATAATTCTATAGGGTCAAAGTGTTAGTTTTAGGATCAGAAATGGAATCAATCAGAAAATGCAACACATAAGACAATGAACACAACAAGATACCCTGGGAAAACCCTCCTTCTCGAGGGAGAAAAACCCAACAAAATATCTCTTATATATAGAATGAATAAGAGCAGAAATCTGCTTTACAAATCAGACCCTTCTCAAGGGCGAACTTGACACAATAAATGATGAGAAACTCTTCTTGATTTTCATAACCCCCGAAAATATGTATATGTTGATAACACTGAAATAATTCTATCCTTATGTAAATCATTCATAAATATAATGATAATTAAATATTTTTATTATTTTCAGCGAAATTATGCAAAGCCGCGATATTTATCTAGAACGATATATGGCCAAGAAGTGTGACGCTAGAAGCCCGTGGAAGAGGTGCGACGCTAGGAAGAGTACGCCTCTACAGGTGTTTTAAAAGGAGCCCCCCCCAGTCGAGCAGGGGATCATCGGGATATACGACAAGGAGGAAACGCAAAAGAGTTACAGAGCACGCGAATTGGAATAAGGTCAAGCGTCGATAAAAAAAAAAGGTACGCATCATCTCTGCTAATCATTCGCTGAAGCTTATGAAATGCGATAAATATAATTAGGATCAGAAAGTTTGAAATCAATGTTAGATGTATATTTCATGTGATAACAATGAATAAATTACGTATTCAATCAAATACGCAATGTCAAGTGAATCCATATTAATAAACTGGGACAACACATATGTATCAATATATTACGTATAACCTGGCAATAAAATATACAAATCACTAACCCTATAATTAAGGAGATATATGAATTTTAATTCCATGTCTAGTAATTTATGACTTCAATCAAATGTAAAAATAGATGAATATATGCATGTATGTATGTATCGATGCAATGCAGCTAACTGAATCATTAACTAATCTCCACATCTAAAGAATAAATATATATATACTAAGTGTCTAATATAAAGATCAATAATACTGCTTCAGCAGTCAATGTTTCCCACGTAAGCTATCTCTGTTGACTGAGTAGATAGAACCAGCAAACTCTTTCCTTGACGCTCAACGAGGAGAGGATGGTTGTGGGAGGGAAAGGCTGGTAAGTTCGAGCACATGTTGGGTACCCCAAGATGGCAATAAGACCTGAGGGAGTCCACATGGAGCTTGGTCACGCGCCCTCGGCACTGTAAGGCATCCCTCCTTCAATGGGGTCTAGAAGAGTTAAGGCGATGTTTTGTTTCAGTCAAGCCATGATAAATTACGATTAACTATGATGAGTATAGGCTCATGTAAATCTGTAGATAATGGTGAACCTATTAATGCATTTATTTGATAAGTTGTGCTAAATAGAATCAAGGCACTAATCTCTAAAGTTAGATAGGGAATAAATCTATATAGTAATTAATCAAAGGTAACAACAATCTTATTTTTAAAGCAATCTTTGTCAAACTAAGATAAAAAAAGTGAATTTGTGCATTTTCATTTCTTTTCTAGGGCAAATTAAAAAAGGAACATTACAATTGGTATCAGAGCATAATCCTGCCATCCTGAAGGTTGGGTGAATGCGAACATATCACAAAAAGGGAACCATGGCTGAACAGTTGGCCAATGAATTAAGAGCTTTCATGGAACAAACCCACCAAACCCTTTTAACCCAAAATAAGGGGATAGAAAAGTCAAATCAAGCACTTGCCCAAATGGGAGAGACTTGGGTACAAATCACTCATTAACCAAAAAAACAACCCCTCAAATGGGAGAGACTTGGGTACAAATCACTCAGAGGCCAATATTGGGTCATCTTCATCTAGAATACCCAAACCCCCTTTCATACCTAGAGAAGATACACCTAGGAGGGAGGAAGAAGGGAATCATGCCCCAAATGAAACAGAAGAGATCCTTAGAGCATATAGAGATCTTGACCCCGAACTTAGGGAGCTTGTGTCGTTTAGGGATTTCTATGAAGCCAAAAGGCACGAAAACCCTAGGCAAGGAAGGAAGTTACCAAATAAAGATCTAAGACATAAAGTGAATAAAGTTTTCCTACCCAATTTTGATGGATCCAACAAAATCACTGCCCATGCTTGGTTGCAAAAGTTAAAAACCTACTTTACCCTTAGCCCAATGACAGAGGAAGATGCACTTCAATTTGCTATATTACATTTAGAAGGGTTAGCCCATGAATGGTGGCACCATGGAATTCACACACAGGGTCACCAAAATGTAACCTCATATGAAGAGTTCTCACAAAAACTTATTAAGAGGTTCGACAGGAAACACCCCCAAGAGGATTTTAAGAGACTCACTCAATTAAGGCAGCAAGGAACTGTAGAAAATTACATAACAAAATTTCAAAAACTTTCAGTCCGAGTTGCGGGGATAGAGGAAGATAGACTTACCTACCTATTCGTGGAGGGACTAAGAGAATCACTTAGAGGGATTGTAAGTGCTCTTAACCCACTTAACTTGGAGGATGCCATAGAAAAAGCCTTAAGGCTGGAAACATCAACAGCAAACAATAATAGAACTACCCACCACCATGGAAAACATTCACACAAGAGGAATGACTCACATCACAATTCCCTCACCAAGAAAGACCGTGATGAAATTATAGAGAAGGGCTTGTGCTTTACCTGTAAAAAACCATGGGAGCGTGGGAACAAGTGTGAAAAGAAAGAAGAACCTAGAAAGAAGAATCCTTGTCGCTATTGCAAGGCAGAATGGACACCCGAGCATAGGTGTCAAAGTAAGGGTAGAGCGCACAAAATAGAGGCCACCAATGATGAAGAAGAAAAGGGAAGCCCATTCAAGAAGGCAAGACTTGAGGAGGGAGAACAAGTGACTCTTGCCACAATCACAAAAACTTCCAAACACCTCCCTTTCCGCATCAAGAGCACCCTTAAGGTCCAGAGAGTCATTACCTTGGTGGACAGTGGGGCATCCCATAATTTCATAGATGAAAGACTTGTTACAAAAAGGAAATTAAAAGCCCAAGAATTCAGGGGATTCTCAGCTGCCACAGCCACGGGTGCTATGGTCCGTTGTACAAGAATGGTTCCTCAACTAGAAGTAATCTTGGGAAATCATCCCATCAAAGAAGACTTTTATGTGGTCCCATTAGATGCTGATATAATTTTGGGTACCCCATGGATCTATTCCTTGGGATGTTTTATGTTTGATCTCCCTAACTTGACCCTTCGTTTCCAACACCAAGGACAAGAAGTTACTTTAAGGGGACTACCCGATGGATCACCTCAAGTAGTCTCTTGCAAGAGAATAGAAAGAATTTTGAATAGAGGCCAAGGAGAGTGGGCGGCGCAATGCATGATATTAGATAAATCTACTTTCCAAGGAAAGGCTATCCACATCGACATACAACCTATTATGCAAAAACACAAAAGGGTTTTTAGCGACATTCCCTCCGGGCTGCCACCCAAAAGAGGTTTTGAACACATGATTGAATTGGAAGAAGGGGCAAAACCAGTAATTACTACCCCTTATAGGAATCCACAAAAATACAAGGAAGAAATAGAAAAGTCAATAAAAGAGCTTCTAGAAATGGGCCACATCCGACCTAGTTCAAGCCCTTTTGCCTCATCAGTTGTACTTGTCAAGAAAAAAGATGGAACTATGAGAATGTGTATTGATTATAGAGCTTTAAATAAGAAAACCATAAAAAACCGCTATCCTATTCCTAGAGTGGATGAACTCATAGATGAACTTCTTGGTGCCAAGTATTTCTCCAAAATAGACTTAAGGTCAGGGTACCATCAGATAAGGATGAGAGAAGAAGACATTCCCAAAACAGCTTTCAGATGTCACTATGGGCATTTTGAGTTTTTGGTTCTACCCTTCGGGTTAACAAATGCCCCTGCCACTTTCTAGTCATGTATGAATCATACCTTCAGAAAGCAATTAAATTTTTTTTTGTTAATATTCTTTGATGATATATTAATTTACAGCAAAACATGGGAAGAGCACCTTAAGCATATTGATTCAGTCTTGGAAATATTAGAACGAGAATCATTATATGCCAAAGCCTCGAAATGTGAGTTTGGGTTGGATGAGATTCTCTACTTGGGGCATAAGATCAGAGCTGAAGGAGTCAGTGTTGATGAAGAGAAGATCAAAGCCATCAAGGAATGGCCAAAGCCCAAGAACCTAACTCAACTCCGAGGGTTTATAGGGCTTTGTAGCTAAGACGTTTTGTAAAAAAAATTTCAAAGATAACTGCTCCACTTACAGACTTAACTAAAGTGGGAGCCTTTAAGTGGAGTGAAAAATCACAGGAGGCTTTTGAAAAACTCAAGGAGGCAATGTGTTCATGTCCGGTTCTAGCCATTCTAGATTTCACTCTTCCTTTTGAACTCCAATGTGACGCCTTAGGGGAAGGAATTGGAGCAGTCCTTATGCAAAACAAACATCCAATAGCCTTTGAAAGCCGCAAACTTACAGAAGCTGAAAGACGTTATTCCATCTATGATAAAGAAATGTTGGCCATCATGCACGCCTTAACCAAATTCCGACAATACTTGGTTTGTAGCAAATTTAATATCAAGACAGATCATAACAGCTTAAGATTCTTTATGAATCAAAAGGACTTGAACGACCGCCAACAAAAGTGGGTGAGCAAAGTACAAGCTTATAATTTTGATATTGAATATGTTAAGGGAACTAATAATGTGGTAGTTGATGCCTTGTCTAGACACCCTCAAATTAAAGCAATCTCCAGCATCATCGGAAGTTGGAGGAATGACATCATTGCCGAATATACCAAAGATCCTCAAGCTCAAGAAATACTTGAGGGTAATGAACCTAATAGTGAGTTTAAGGTAGCTGGAGATATCATCTTGTATAAAGATAGAATATTCCTTGTGCCTCATTCCAAAATTAAGGAGAAAATCTTGAGGGAATACCATGATTCCCCCTTGGCAGGACACCCTGGATATTATAAAACTTACAAGAAAATAAGGGAACGTTATTCATGGAAAGGCCTCAAAAAGGATGTGGGAAAATATGTTCAAGAATGTATGACTTGTCAAAAGAATAAAGCATAACTCAACCATCCAGCAGGGTTGCTCCAACCACTACCTATCCCAGACCAAAAGTGGGAAAGTATTTCAATGGATTTCATCACGGGGTTGCCTAAAGTACAAGGTAAAGATTGTATTTTTGTAGTGGTGGATCGTTTAACTAAGTATGCTCATTTCTTTCCGATATCCACCGAGTTCAGAGCACCTCAAATAGCCGAAGTGTTTTTTAAGGAAGTCTTCAAGTTGCATGGTTTGCCTCAAAATACCATTAGTGATCGTGATAGCCGCTTCCTTAGTCAATTTTGGCAGGAACTTTTTCGGCTCTCCGGTACTACCCTTACTCCAAGTACTAGTTACCACCCTCAAACAGATGGGCAAACAAAAATTGTAAATAAGTGGTTGGAAGGGTACTTAAGGAATTATGTTACCGGACAACAAAACTCGTGGGTCGAATGGTTGCACTTCAGTGAATACTGCTACAACACAACATTCCATATGTCCATTAAAATGAGCCCATTCAAGGCCCTATACGGGTATGAAGCAACTACCTTTGGGGGTTTAGTCATTCAAGATAGCAAAGTGCCGAGTGCCAGGGACTTCGTACAGCAAAGCACGGATATAATGAAGGCTCTCAAAGACAATCTTCATCAAGCCCAAAATCAACAAAAGATTTATGCAGATCGGAATCGAATCGAAAGAACGTTTGAAGTTGGGGACTTGGTTTTTCTAAGGCTCCAACCCTACAAGCAAGCTTCAATCAAAGTAAGCGGTGCAGAAAAATTAAAACCTCGTTTTTATGGGCCGTATAAAGTCCTCAGGAGAATAGGTGAAGTAGCCTATGAATTGGAGTTGCCTAGCAACAGTAGAATTCACAATATCTTTCATGTGTCCAGACTCAAAAAAGTTCTTGGGCAGCAAGTGACTCCATGTGTAGAGTTACCACCCCTTGATGACGAGGGAAAACTTGTTTTGGAACCCGAAATGATCCTAAACACAAGAGATAAAAAATTGAGGAACAAAGTTATTCCTGAATACTTAATTAAATGGAAAGGCTTACCGGAGGAAGACTCTACATGGGAAAGTGAAGAGATCTTAAAGCATCCAAGTTTGAATTTTGCTTGAGGACAAGCAATTTCAGGAGGGGAGGACTGTCATAACCCCCGAAAATATGTATATGTTGATAACACTGAAATAATTCTATCCTTATGTAAATCACTCATAAATATAATGATAATTAAATATTTTTATTATTTTCGGCGAAATTATGCAAAGCCGCAATATTTATCTGGAACAATATATGGCCAAGAAGTGTGACGCTAGAAGCCCGTGGAAGAGGTGCATCATTGAAGAGTACTTCTGGTTGTGCAGTTTTGGCGAGTCTCCGTACCGAAAGGGATCACCTGATATAATGACAAGGGGAGCAAAGTAAAAGAGTTACGTGAGCACGCGAATTGGAATAAGGTCAAGCCGTCGAGCAAAACAAAAGGTAACGCATCATCTTGCTGAATCATCTAAGCTTATGGAACGCGAGCAAATATAATTAGATCGAAAAGTCGGAAAATCATCGTTAGACGTATATTTCATGCTATAACAATGAATAAATTACGTGAATCTTACCAACACGCAACGCCGCGAATCCATATTCAATAAACCCGACAACACTGATGCGTATCAATATATTACGCGATAAATCGGCAATAAAATATACAAATCACTAACCCTATAATTCATGAGATATATGAAGTTTAATTTACGCCCGTAATTTATGACTTCAATCAATGTAAACAGATGAATATATGCCCTATAGCGTACCGCAATGCAATTCAAATCATTAACTAATTCCCCACATCTAAAGCACAACATATATATACTAAGCGTCTAAATATAAAGACTAATAATAATCGCCAAAGAGTCAATGTCTCACGGCTATCGCTGATCGGTGCAGATATAACCAGCAAACTCTTTCCTGGACGCCTCAACGGTGAGAGTGATGGTTGTGGAGGTACCGTAGTGTTCGAGCATGTTAAGTAAATTCCCAGAAGATGGCACAAGACCAGGAGTCCACATGGAGTTTTGGTCACGCCGCTTCTATGACTGTGAAGGCGGCCCTTCCTTCAATGGGGTCTAAGAGCATAGCGATAGTTCTCATTTCAGTCAAGCCATGATAAATTACGATTAACTATGATGAGTATAGGCTCATGTAAATCTGTAGATAATGGTGAACCTATTAATGCATTTATTTGATAAGTTGTGCTAAATAGAATCAAGGCACTAATCTCTAAAGTTATATAGGGAATAAATCTATATAGTAATTAATCAAAGGTAACAACAATCTTATTTTTAAAGCAATCTTTGTCAAACTAAGATAAAAAAAGTGAATTTGTGCATTTTCATTTCTTTTCTAGGGCAAATTAAAAAAGGAACATTACATTGATACAATAGAATATAAATCTCCTTGAAGTCGATCTGCTGCTACAACATTATGATCTGCTGCTAGAGTGCGAACTTCTTGAGAGTGCGAATTGAATGAAGAATGAATTGATGATCTGAATGTATGAACTTCACCTTGTATATATACAAAGCAAGGTGACTTTTCATCTAGGTTGGCCTCCAATAAAATAAAAAAAAATATAAAATATTTATTGTACATCAAAAGGCTGACCTGCCTTGAGCATCACTTATGATTTTAAATTGAGAGAAAAATATCTCCCGCCGCTATAAACATCAACACAAAGGGAGATATAGGGGGCTCTTCTTCAATTGGGCCATGAATATCGGGATTAAACAATATAAGTAGTCATAGTTCTAATTGTTTGTTCCTTGTAACACTCCTGGTGCACAACTTTCATTGAAAGGTACTACATGGAATCAAGAATTGCAACATGAGGTTAAATTGGTATGTACCAATTTTTAGTACTACAACAACATTCTATCTAATTTTGAACATATCCTTATTGGAAGCAATTGCTTACTACATTGACCATGGGAAGTAGGGGGTTCAAGGCATTGATTCGTTATGAGTTGAGTGGGACACTATTGCAAGTTGTCCAAAATAGAAATAAAATAAGATAGGAACAAGAGATAATTTGGAAAAATAAGGGTTGCAGAATGTTATTTGATGGTAGGAGCTGTACCTTAATCAACTTCCTTGTGGCTTCAAGACGATAATTGTTTTGGCGTTAGTTGATGGCTCCAATGAAATCAAAATGTTGAGACCTTGTTAAACTTATTGAATGAGGCGGTGATGGAAGTGGGAGTGGAGAATGTTGTCTAGATAGTGATGGGAAATATAATTGCATATGTGGTAGTTAGTAAACTTCTAGATGTGAGGCATCCTATTCTATTTTGGATCCCTTGTGTTGCCCACCACATTAACCTTCTTCTCGAGGATATGGGGAAAATCAATTGGGTGAAGAATGTGGTGGAAGATGCAAGGAATGTCATGAAAACATCTACAAGCATACATGGGTCTTGAATCTCATGGGAGAGCACACTGATTGCAAGTAACTCATATAGTTAGAAGCCACATGGTTTGTGACTAATTTCATGACTTTACAAAGTATCAGCTACAATGTCAACCTTGAGTGTATGTTTTGTTAGAGTAATCATGCATTAGCTAATAATTAATTAATCTTTAATTGATTATTAGGCTAATTAATTCTCATACACTTAAGATAAACTTAGGAATGTTTTTTTTTGTTAACTAGAGTAAGCTTTTATTAGATCATATTGTCTCATCACATAGGATGATGACATTTTTCATGATCTTATCCCTTTATCATTTAGGGTTTCTCTTATAAAGCACTCTCTCTATAATAATCACCCTTAATTTTTTTTGAAAAAACTTGTTACCTCAAGAAAAAACAAAAAGAAATGCCAAGCACGTCTGTTCCACTTTTTGATCACCAAGTTCCCAGTGTGGGTGAGGTGAGAGCATATAGTGTATGAGATTACAAATTCCTTTGAAACTAAGAAGCTGAAAGTAGTATCTGCTTATTCAGTGGGGTTAGCATTATGTCCACTTTTTAGTGGGAAAGCTTATACAATAGTGAAAATGCAAGCAAGCTCTTCCAGTTTTCAGTGGTGAGCGAATACAACAAGAAAGAGCAACTCTCCCACTTTTTAGCAGTGAGTGAATACAATAGACCAGAGCAACTCTTCCACTTTTCAGCCATGAGTGAGAACCAATAAGCAACTTATTCAGTGGGGTGACTAATGAAAAAATACCAAGAGCAGCTCATTGGTGGTATTACCACTCAGTGTTACAATGTTAGCTCATTTGAAAGCTTCTAAATTCAAGATATGCATTTGCTATAACAAGTATGGTCATAAAAGAAATTGGTAGAACATCCCCACATGTATCACAACATCAAAAAACTAACCACCCATCATGGAATTAACAAATATACCTCAAAGATTGGAAAATAGAGGGGTGGTTAATTCCATGATGGGTGGTTAGTTCTTTGATGTTGTGATAACTTTATAAATTAAAATACTAAAGTAAATATTATAATGTTAAATTTATAAATTTAGTGTAATAATTTAAATCATAGCAGCAAAATCTTTTGGAGAAAAAATCGACAAACCAAAAGTATAATATGTTTTGAAAAATTGAGAGAAAATGGGGAAAAAATTGGATTTTCAAAAAAAATGTAAAAAAATGTAGAAGAGACAAAAACTATTTTTTTGAAATTGAAAGGCATTTCCATAGCATAGAGATATAGAGAGCATATAAAATAAAGATTTTAACTAATGAATTGTAGAAAATGGATTTTTGTTGTTTATATTCATATTGCTGATTACATTGCATTGCACATCTTTCAAAGCATTACTTCATAGTGCATAATTAATAACTAGATGTTGATAGATGAAAAAAATTAAATTACAATATAGTTTGTACAAAGTCAACCTATAAATTGAGTCCAAAGTTTCAAAAAATCAAACATAGCCAATGATTCTTGCTACTACAAATAGAGCTATGCTAGAGGGCTACAGGTCTTGATGATGAAGCTTTTGGTTCTAAGCCTCTCCTAATTCGTTCAACTAGATGACTATCTAAGTTGGCCTCTAGGATCTTAAAATCCTCAAGCTCAAGAAAGTCATCATCACCAGTAATCCACTCAGACTCTGGATCAATCTCATCAAGGTCAATTGGCTTGTCATCCTCAATGGTACCTGGTTTTTCCCATAGACAAATTAGTCTTGGAATTACAAGTGAAAAACATTATAAATACAATTACAAATTTACAACTACGATTGAAAGTATATTAAAAGTCTAACCTTTGAGCTTTCTTTAGCTTCAAGTGGAGGTTGTGGTGAACAAACACCAAGTCATTCATCCGTTGTTGTGTTAGGCGGTTGTGTTTCTTCGAATGTATGTGTTCAAAAACACTCCAAGTACGCTCACAATTGGATGAACTACATAGCTAGATCAGAATGCGTCTTGCCATCTACCTAAGATTTTTGGTTTTGTGACCAAAAAAATCCCACCATTGCGCCGAAAAAGACATTACATGGAGATGATATCATGTAAGAATATCTTAAAATTTTAACACATTTAATGATCATGTCCACAAAATAGAGACTGTCAAAATTTTATAGAATCTACCTGGTTGCAAGGTCTTCCTACTTTCTATGATAGCCTTAGATGAGAGAAAACCCCTTGCTTGCTTGTACATTGGTAACTCTGTCATAGCTACTTGTAATTGTTCTGTGGTAGCAAACATTTTTTCCATGCATAGAACAAGCCCTATGCAACCTCACCATCATCATGTCTAAATGAAGAGTTACAGAACCACCTTGGATTAAGATAGTATCCTGTAGCATGGAGAGGAGAATGCATTTGTCGATCCCATCTTCTATCAATTATGTCCCATAATGGCATATACCTATCCTTGTTATTTTCCATCCTACCCCTCATCACCTCCTTGGCCATATCCATGGCATCATACAAATATCCCATGGGAGATTTATCCCCATCCACTAATCTCAAGACTTAGTAGAGGCTTTGAAAATTCTACAACTTGTTTAGTTGCATCCCAAAAAATAGTAGAATAAATGTACTTTCCATTGTTATGCCATCTGCATGATTTGTGAAGCCAGACTCCATCCACTCGTTTGAAACAAATATTCGTTTCAAATTCATTTTTTGTTGGCAACGAGTTTGTAGTACAAAGAAGTGTGTTGCAAATCTTGTCACCCTTGGTTGAACTTACTCCTTGCCCTCTGTGAAAGAGATACACAAAACCCTTGTGTAATTATAGATAAATTTGGTAACTGTGCAAGCCTTTTTCAATACCTCCTTAACCCATTCAAGTTTTTCAATGTCCTCTAGGGTTAGATCAAGGCAATGTGCTGCACATGGAGTAAAAAATATGGAAGGGTATTTGTCCATTAGGAG
>VDFB02257796.1:0-16455 GCA_007258455.2 Sequoia sempervirens | reverse complement strand
CTTCAAAGATTGTTGTCTTTTAGCACTTTGGACTCTAAAAGGAAATTGTCGGTCCAATGTAGCTTGGAGTGATTCGGCATATTTGGGTGCAAAAGAGGACCATCCCTAGCATAAATGTACCCATCCGAATGTGTTGGAACAGCCTGTTTGGTCGCACGAGTTGCTGAATGAAACTCACACAATAAGAATACCACTTTTTTTGGGTGCATTTTCTGAGTTTTTTCACTATTTTTCAAAATTGTTTGTTGTTGTACGGACTATACAGACCCAATCATGCTTTGAAATCTTTAGAGGTTGAATTTTTATGATTTTTCTTTGATCTGAACTTGGTTTGGAGTTCTAATCTTCTATTTTGTAAGAGAAATTAAAAAAAAATACAATGTATACCCTATTTTTCATTTTGTGAAGGGTTTGAAAGCAAAATAATGAGTTTTTGACCAATCCACCCACTTTTTTCTCCTTTAACTCAGTGGATTGGTGCATAATGTAGTAGTATATATTTCTCAATGCATTTTATATCATAATAAGACATTTTTGTGGTGATTGTGTGATGCCAGGGTAGGGCTGGAAATGTAAATTTTCCCTTGAAAAGTGATGGTTTTGAAGTGCTTTTCAATGAAATGTTGATGAAGTTGAGTTTGTAAGCATTGAAAATGTCAAGTAAGACCCTATGAAATGTTTTTGGACCATTTATTTGTTTATTCAAGCCTGGGAATGAAGATTTTGACAAAACCCTTGTTTTTGCATTAGAAAAGGAGGGTTTTTTGAGTTGGGAGTGTTTCTGACGGTACAAGTGAAAAATAGTGGTGATTCTATAGTTTTTGGAAATTTACTGCTTCCCCCAACAAGCTAAGGTGATTGGATAGTTTTGAAGGTACTTCCTTTGTTAAATTGACTCTTTTCCTTTGATTTTCCCATGGTGAGTGTATTGAAGTCTAAATTGGTCCAAAGGAGTTAAATTTGATCTAAAGCATGTTGTGTGTAAGTCCTTAATGGGTGTCTAAACCATTATTTAATTGAAATTTTTTTGGAAAGTTAAGTGAAAAGTCCCTGAAGTCGCTTTGGCACTATCGGGTAGAAAGAATGCACCGACAAGTGGAATTGTGGTTCTTTTGAATTTTCTTTGATTTTGGGTTGATCATCTTGTATTTTTCATTTGAAGTTGGATCTCCACTGATTCTCAGATCATTTATGACACAACTCAAGATTGTTTGGGGTGTTCTTATGAAGATCAAGTGTTTAAAGGGCACTAACTTTGTGAAAGAGGGCTAATTCACTAGCCTAGGATAGGGGTATGTTATTGGTTCTCAAATTTGGTCCAAAGGAGTCAAGGGTAGTTTTCACATATGTTTTCATCCCCACTCTGCATCAATCCATATACAGCTTGTTTGAAAGCACTTGTTTTAGGCTTTAGCCATAACAACAGCTGCAGCTGAACTGCTTTGATAAAAAAAGCTTTGGCACACATGTATGAAAAAATGTGGTAGCATAGACAAGGTAGTGAACTATTTGAAAAAATGCCTCAAATAAATGTGGTCTCATAAAATTCCATGACAAGCAAATGCAATTGACAACTTCTCCTAGTTATTAGTTATGTAATGTGAAGTAATTGCATAACTGCTTAGGTTGGCTTTGTAAAAACTATATTGTAATTGAAATTTTTTCATCTATCAACATCTAGTTGTGAGTTATGCAATGTGAAGTAATGCTTTGAGTTTGAAAGATGTGCAATGCAATGTAATCAACGATATGAATATAAACTACATAATACAACCATTTTTTTATGCTATTGTACATTGATATTTAACCATTGCTCACTTGATTAAATTTTCAAAGAGTTTAATCATGCACATGAGGAAGAAATTAAATTTCGATTGGCAACTTCTATATATCAAATTATCCAATAATCTTGAGTGTATCTCCATATGCAAAATGGCATCAACGCCTACTCAAACAAAGTTTTACAAAATGTGGCATATGCCATCTCGATGTCTATTCAAAATTTACATGCCAAAATGCCTATCTCATCCTAAACTACTGGTGGATCATCAAAATGGAGCCTCTTTGAAGCACCCATTGGCTCTGAAGGTAGTTGCACAAGAAAAATTCAAACCACAATTGAGATTAGTTATACTATATGATTTAAAATTCCAATAATTAACATCAAATCAATATACATTGAATTATAATTGAACTCTAAAATTGTCTTGACACCCAAATATCCATTCTTTCAAGTGTCGGAGTCCAGAATATGCCCCTCCTCAGTGAACCACTCAAACTAACTTTTGCACAACACCCATATATGTGAACAAAAATTAAATTGATCCAAGTTAGAATACAATTGTCGATAATAGGAACATATAACACCAAACACAAAAAATAAAAATAAACACATACCTCTTTATGCTAATCTTTTTTCTTTATCTCTTTAGGTGTTTCGACACTCCTTCTTGAGGTGTTTCAACACCTACTCCTTCAAGTGTTCCAATACCTACTCCTTCAGGTGTTGTGGCAATTGTCAACAACGACGTATAGCTCATAACTACCTATACATAAAAATGACAAGTACATATGAAACTACCAATCTATGCCAATGTATTGTATAATCAATATAAGATCTTAAAAATCTTAATTTAATCGAATTTGAGTTCAATTACCTTCCCTTATCTAACATTGCACTTCCATAATTTGGACAAGGTTGCACCTCACTCACACTACGTATTTCCTACAAGAGGAAAATAAGATAAACATATAAGTTATTATATAATTTCATTAATGACAATTCAAATGACAAGCAAGTATATAATAAAAAATTGTAAACGAGTGAGTGCGAAAATATATACTGTGTGTGTGTTGAGGCCAAATGAAATGGCCCTAAGGGTGCTATCAGTCACCTCTGTGAGCTCCTCCTCAGACATCAACTGTTAAATAGACCATCTAAATAATTATTAGTACTTTATACTATCTCCTATTAATATTCATTTAAAATAAATGCAAGTTATAAATTTACAACTTAAATCTTACCAAGCCACTATTCCAACGCCCCTCTAAAGTGTGAGGATCTTTAGAAAGCCCACCTCAGACCGGATCTATATCAAATCCATCATGGAGGTCATAATCGAAGTGTCCAAGGGATGCTCAACGAGTCAGACAAGAGGACTCAAGCATATCCGTGGCACATAGAGCAAGTATGTGGCACACAAATATGTGGACATGACGAGGATGATGTAGCAGCACTCAAGCCCTCATCAACATCACTAGAATGTGGTTGAGCTACTGTAGAAGCATGCAAAACCAAAAGACCACTCAAAGAGTGAATAGCTTGGATAGTTTGTGTGGCCGCATCCTGCATAATATCTGAATGATATAATCGAGGTGGCAAAGGAAGGGGAGGAGGGGGAACATATGGGCATGGGACTACTCTAACTGCCCCTGGTCTATCCTAGGGAATACCTCCACTGATGCCCTAGAAGGGTTTAATGTCAAAGTAATTGACATGATGCCCTAACACAAACTTAGCATATAATTTTTTAATAAATTAAAATGGTATATCACAATTGTTGTTTGGTGGTTTATCAAAAACCATACACCAACGATCCCAAAAGTTATCTACAATTTCCCTATGCATGCACCATTTATAGAAAGTTTTTGCTTTCATTAACATTAACTAGCAAACCAGTGCGGGGATTAACAAATAAAGAGGTTATTTGGGCTTTGGTTATTTCGAGATCTTTCACATCATCATAAGACATTCCACATGTGCAATATTCCCTCATGTCTTCTCGCCATGAATGAAAGGCATTATGTTGGGTGGAGAGGGTTTCTATATTTTTAATTATTTCCTTCAATGTGTTTGACATCTCGGATAACCGAGGGATTCTCGTATAAACTTCATACCCCCAAGCACCGCTTTCAATTTTCACCAATTAAGTCTTCAATTGATGGTCAGGAGGTGGTGGAGCGCTGACATTTATGCATTTTCATTCTCACCTGGTGGATCATTTGGAATTTGTGCATTTTCATTCTCACTTGGTGGATCATTTGGAATTTGTGCATTTTCATTTTCAGTAGCCATAATGCTTGATTAAAGTTAAAAATACTACCAATTGAAATCGCATAATATAAATGAAAATATTGTAAAATACCCTAGTTTTTTAAAAATCCAAAAAAAACCCTACTTTTTAACAAAAATTTATAAGATTCTCTAATTTTTAATACAAATACATAAAAAACACTATTTTTAAATCAAAATCCATAAAAAACATTCATCTTTAATCAAAATCCATTCTAAACTCAAGTTTTTCATAAAAATTCAATTAAAAACCCTATTTTGAAAAAAAAAATCATAAAAAACTAACTAAAATTATACAAATCTAATTCAAAATTTGATCAAAGCAAAGAAAAATCCAAAATCTAACCTTTCAAAATGGATATCGGCTATAGATCAAATATTTGTTATGAGAAAAACCTCCTCTATGCGCCCGCGACCTGCCTGTGAAAGTGTAAAATGATTTTAACAGGCCTGAAATATATATATATATATATACCTCAAATTGGATATCCAATTTGGAAATCTTGGTTTGAGCATTGCTTTGGAGCAATGTACTGACACCCAAGCCACAAAAAATTCAACTCGACATTTTTGCATTTTTTAGGTCAATGAAAAACGTAATTTTTTCCCCATTGCCACTTTTTGGGCCATCATGATCCTGCACATACCCTCTCACCAAGACTCATCACATAACACATTATATGTCCTGAGTGGAAAACCCTCTTGGGGAATAAAAACCACTCGAAAAACTTTCTCTTTATTCACTTAGAGCACCATCTCTACAAAGTTCAAGAGCACCAACTTCAGACAAATCAGAAGCACCAACTTCCAAAGTTACAAGAGCGCCAACTCCTCCACTTTTCAAGAGCACCAACTCCTCCACATTTCAGGAGCACCAACTCCATAAAATACAATGAATAATCAATTACAATGTACTATTAAAACCCTAGAAGTACAAATGCAATCCTAGAATCTCAACAGTAGACCATAAAGATTTTCAATAAGTACATTGAGGAATGTTGTATGAAAATGACCACCTTCCTTCAATAGTCTGGAAATCAATATAAATATTTTCAATGCAATACAATTTTTGTACAGTATATCTGAACCATCATATTCCACATTTAGGTAACCAGAAAAATGCCTGAAAACCATCTTTTAAAGATACTATGAATAATAACCTTTGTATGTAGTTTGAATAACTATAAACCAACTCGGGTTAGGGTTTAAATGGAAAAAACCTAAATAATCCTTCTTCAAAAAAAGCCTTTTACGAAATGAAAAAAGATTAAGCTCTTTAAAAATAAAAATCCTTAACAAGAGCTCTTTCACATAAATTTTATACAAAATAAGCATTCTTAACCACCTACTTAAAAACAACTATTCAAAGCCCGTAACCTACAAGAAGAGTATTACCTGATTTGGTGAAAAACAAACCGAAAAATATGCCTTAAAAACTTGAGAATCGTCCAGGTGATAGAAGCCAACTTCCATTGTTGTTTCCTTGTCCAAACACTCACAGTCACATCTTTTTAAAACTCAAAGTCATTCCATACGTCGGCCAAGCTCATATAGTGAGTTGATTTTCATAACCATAGCATGTTGACTAAGTAAAACTAAAAGAATTTGCAAACCATAGTATACCATGGCGGCTAGGGTTCCATCATACACTTTTCCCTAAACAAAAGTTTTGAAGACTTTTCAAAATATAATGATTATTTGAGATTTGATCAAAACATTATAATTTTGTTGACAAAGACTTTACCAAAAAGAATCAACATCGTAATAATATTAAATCATTAACCCAATGAGTTGACAATGATGGTTGTCGACAAAGATACCCGATATCACATGTCACCTCATGAAAAATGAGTTCAATAATTTGTTGATTACTTGGTCATTGCATGTGACTTTTAATAGTCATCTTCCTTTGATAATATGAAATGAAATGAGATTGATAGTATTCCATATGCCAAGTTAGTCAACAAACATCGACACAATATAAACTTGCCCGATACCTCATATGGTGAAAATATAAGATACTTCCAATGTTGAAGTTAGCCCTTTATTAAACCATAATCGTCATGTTAATCAAAAACCTCAAACCTACCACATGTTAAATATGCCAAATAATATGACCTTTGAAGCCTTTATAATTAGGTCATAGAGAATAATAATGCCATCAATGAGGTTTTAATCCCATTAACATATATGTTAAGCACATATAAATGATTGCATCAAAAACAAATACAATGTGCCCATAACACAAGAATATGCCAAGCATTAGTCAACCTATATTGAATGTTGAATTATGAATAACCATCCAATATGTTCAAAACCATTGCTTTTTGATATCACCATATTCACATTATGACTTTAATGATTAGGTCAAAACATCATGAATGCCTTAAAACAATACAATAGTGCAATAACTTAAGATTGACAATGCACTAATATATCATTCAAAGACAACTTGAATATACCTGCTCAATATTCTTGTGGAAAACACTGTGACATGTAGTATTTGAGGAATCATACTGTTGAAACACAAGTAATAAACATTGTCATCCTCAACAAATGGATATATATCAAACATCTGAATTAAAGACTTGTAACTGTAACATGTAACTGAATTCCAAATCATTGCGTAATCAATTTTGACATTATGGACATACCACAAAACAACTGAAAGCCAACAAAATCCCCTTTTGTCCTTGATGGAAAAACACATATCATCTCTCCCCCTTTTTGCCTCAATGACAAAGACTAAAAGAAGAGAATGTGAGATGCTAATAGACAACTAAGAAGCCAACCAACTATCCAACCAAAACTAGTTGCAAGTAGAACTCAAGAATCAAAGACTATCAAAATATCATTACTTTAGTCATAATATAAAATAAATTTGTGCTAGATATCTCCTTGTGTTAAACACATGAGCAATCACAATATCTTTGTAGCCACAACAATCATGTCAACTTGTATATTAAAGATAAATTGTAACATGAAGCTTCCCTTGATTCTTTGCATAGACATACCATAAAGTTGACCTGTCAAAATTTTTAGTAATATTGCCTTAATGCATTAGCACTGTCTTACATACAATTTGTGTCAAGTCCGACAAGCATGATTATTTTAGATTTCATACAACATTTGAACTACATAGCTATAGCATAGTAAACTGTTCTTTATCACTCCATGAAAGAACAACAATCAAACCCTTTGCCAACCAATAAGAGAATTTTGTCATTAGAAAAGTAATTCAAAGTGTAATTCCAAGATATTTAGGTGCCAAACAAGTAGATATTACTGTTATACCAATTTCAAGATTATCTCTATGTATCTTTATCTCCTCGAAAATAATCTTGATTCAAAACACCTCTATAATTCTCTCTTTGAATGAGAACACTTAACTTCAATCATGAATTAATTTTCTTTGAACCTCTATACTCTATTTTTGCCACCTGCAAATTAAGACAATTCAAACGAGGTACTTGCAAAATTTACAACTTGTCTATGAAATTATAAGAGCACTTTGTCTCCATTGGTCTTTATTAATTGTCCCATGTAATTGAAACTATGTGATGATATCAGACCAAATCTCCAAGGACCCACTATTATTTTTCTTTTTCACTCTGATTATTTCTTACCATGAAATCATACCATAGATCTTCTTGAATGTCACTTTATGGATGTATAATTATCCTTTTGTGTCTTATATGGTGAATGACTATCACCCTATTTGATGATTGACATAACTATTCTAATTTTGAGAACTTTACCTTTCTTCTTTAGTGTTGTCCACTAAGGTCATTTTAATTTCTTGCAGCATGATATATGATTGAGAAGATGATAGTACTGTCAAGAATCATCAGTTATAATATCCATGGAAGTACTAACAAAGCCCTCAACTAGCCATTATCAACTAGACTATCCATCTTAATGCAAATGCAAATTCCCTTTTATCGAGATGGAATAGAAAATTTGCAGGTTTGTGCATTCATTTTGCTACTACCCCAAACCACTGAGATGGTCTAAACTTCAATGACCGATGCATACCACTATTATTAAGTAGAGGATCTATCAAAGAAGAGTAACTTTCATTCAAAAAACTGTTAATCAAATGACTACAATAACAAACTTCCAGAATTAGTAACATTTAGATGTATCAATATCGCGATCTAAATGCAAATGAAATGGGAGCTCTTCGAAAGTGGTGGTGATGCATTTTTCAAATTAAAAGGCTGGAGATCTAGATGTCGCCTGCTTTATAATGGCGTATCTGCAGGCGTTGATGACAGCGTGATGTCGCAGGCCCTTGCTACAAGTAAGCTAAGTGGGTCCCCTTTTGTGGCTAATGTTTTGTCTGATGGAAAAGGGGCTTTGAAGAATGTGTGTCTGACGCTTTCCCTGGTGCCTGGCTCTGAAAATGTGGTACATGGCTCAGAAAAGTCAGGGAATGCCCTGTCCTCATATGCGAGTGATGGGACTCCTTTTGCGGAGGGTCTTGGGCTTGATAAAGCCAGGAATGTTCTCTTGTCGAAATCTTCTATCGATTGGTCTAATCTGTTTGGGGCTAAGCCTACAGGAAAAAGTACTTCGCCTCCAGTGCCTTTTGTTGCTAATAAAATGACGGGGGAGTACTTTGTTACTATCCTGGATTGCATTGTTGACAAAAGAGTGACTAATATGGGCATGGTTCTACTAGGTAAATTTGTTGGTCGTCGGCCTCATATTGAGCTAGTATGTAAGTTTACTTTAACTCGCTAGAAACCTAAAGGACAAATAGATGTGGCTGCTATGGCCAAAGGGTTCTTCTCTTTCTCCTTTACCTGTGAAGATGATATGGTGATGGCATTGACGAGGGGCCTGTGGTTCCTTGGAAAGTCATCCTTGATGCTGAAGAAATGGGAAACGGGTTTTAATCCGAACTCGTGTTCGTTCTCTGCCGCTCCGGTTTGGGTCAAATTGCCTAGTCTGCCACTGGAATTTTGGGATGATGAAGTGTTTAAGAGGATTGCTAGCACTTTTGGTTGTCTGTTATCTATCGACCAAATGACGGCGTCAAGGAAGCAGTTGGTTTATGCCAGATTTTGTGTAAATGTGGAGCAATCTATTGATTTGCCTTCCATGGTGAAGATTAACTCTAAACTTGGAGTGTGGGAGCAGATGGTTCAATTTGAATCGAACCCCTTTGCCTGTTTCCATTGTAAAAAAGTTGACCATTGGGAAAAGAAATGCCCTCTTAAAGTTCCTAAGCAAATGACGAAACAGTGGAAAGAAAAAGAGAAACCTCAAGCTCAGGAGGTGGAATCTCAACTACCTTAAGCTCTGGAGATGGAGTCGGGAGGGGAACCTCCCTTGGAGGCCAGTCAAGATAAATCTCTGAATGAATTAGAGAAGGTGGTCGACTGTCAACCTACTCAAGGGAAGGTGAATCAGGAGCTTCAGGTTGAAAACGTGCCTAATATGGATAGTTTTCTTCTTTTGTAGGAAAATAATTCTTCTGTGGTTCTTGAATCGGGTTCCCCCCATGGGGAAGGGATTCCTTCTGAGTTGGTTGAATCTGGTTCTCCTCTTGGGGGAAGGATTCCTCAAAATGTGGTGTTGAAAGATGAGGGGTTTGAGAGGAAACCTGAGGTGAAGGAGTCTGGGGAGTCGGAGGATGTGGATAACCCATCCTATGTCATGGTACGTGGCCACAATAGGAAGAAGCATTCTCCTTCGTCGGGCGTCGTGACAAGAAACAAGCAAAGATCGGATTGTGGGTCTGAGTTGCGTGGGAGAGGTAGGCCCCCAGCTAATGTTACGAGGGATAAAGAGAGTCGGATGGATATTACTAATGGTACGCAGAGAACTCTGATGGATATGTGCTCTAAGAGAACTTCCCATAAACTTACATGAAGATTATTTCCTGGAACATGAGGGGTCTGAATCACCCTCATAAATATGATCTCCTGGCTAATCCGGTAAGAGATCATCATCCTGATATTTTTTTAATTCAAGAAATGAAAATGGGTGTTGATAAATTATCTAGACTTAGATTGAAGTTGTTTAAAGATTGTGGTATGCATTGCTTTGAGGCGTCGGGTGCCTCTGGTGGGATTGTCACTTTTTGGAATCTTTGGGTTATTAGAGGTGTGGAGGCTTTCAACAACTGTAATCATGTGGCTACTTCTTTCTTCCACCTGAATGACAAGTTTTCCTGGACTCTATCTAATATTTATGCTCCTAATTGTAAAAGTGCTAGAAAAAGGCTTTGGGTGAACCTTGCCTCTTTTAAAGTTTGTCACAATATTGATAATTGGTTGGTTATTGGTGACTTTAATACTCCTTTGCATGATGTTGATAAGATGGGTGGATCACAAAATGTGGATGATAGTAGATCGGACCTTATGCAGTTCATAAATGATTTGACTCTTCTTGATCTTGATCTGAAAGGGGCTTCCTATACCTGGTCAAATAGGCGTGTGGGTGATGCCCTTATCTAGGTTAAGCTGGATCGTGCTCTTTTAAACCTTGAGTGGTTGGTCCACTATTCTTGCTCCCTTTCAGCTTTGACTAGATTGGGGTCGGATCACTTCCCTTTGGCTTTTTCTGTGGACCTGCTAGGTGGTAAGAAGAATTTTCCTTTTCGGTTTGAGAAAATGTGGATGTGTCATCCTGATCTAGGTAGTTTGGTAAAGGACTGGTGGAGTATCAATGTGGAGGGGTCGGCTATGTATAGAGTGGTGAAAAAGTTGTCCAATGTTAAGCTTAATGTTCGAAAATGGAATCACACTTCTTTTGGCCATATTTTTCAGGAGAAAGATGGGGTGTCTAAGGAGCTTCACATGGTTCAACAAGTTATTCAATCGTCTAGATATAATCAGGATCTGATTCTGAAGGAAAATGTCTTGCTTTCCAAATTACACAATATTATTGCGAAGGAGGAGGAATTTTAGAAGCAACGATCGAGGATTATGTGGTTGAAGAGTGGTGATAGAAACTCTAAGTTTTTTCATATTTCTACTCTGAAACATAGGGATTTGAACTGTATTAATTTGATTAATTTTAACAATCAAGCTCTAGAAAAGGATGGTGATCTCCAGACTGTCGCGGCTTCTTACTTCTCTCAGTTTCTTTCTATGGAGGGTGTGCTTGATGGGGCTTGTCAAGAGGATATTCTAAGGGATATCCCCGAGCTGGTGGATGTTGAAACTAATAGGCAGCTTGTTTGTATTCCCTCGGCTGAGGAAGTTCGGGGAGTTGTGTTCTCCTTTGAAGGTAATAAGGCTCTGGGGCTTGATGGTTTCCCTGTGTTCTTTTTTTAGTCCTTCTGGGAAATTATTGCGAAAGATGTGGTGGTGGCTACTAAGGAGTTTTTTAGATAGGGTTCCCTCTTAAAGGAAATCAACTCCTCTTTTATTGTTTTGATTCCCAAAAAGCCTGGTGTTGCTTCTTTTGAGGAATTTCGGCCTATCAGTTTGTGCAACTCTATCTATAAGATTCTCTCCAAGGTGTTGGCATTGAGGTTGCAAAAGATTCTGCCTTTTACCATATCCCCTCAATAGAACAGTTTTGTGGCTGGTAGGCAAATTTTGGATTCCATTCTTTCTATACATGAGAATATTCATTCTCTTTCTGTTAATAAGCAAGTTGGTTTTATCCTTAAACTTGACTTACTCAAAGCTTATGATAGGGTGGATTGAGGTTTTTTGTCTAAGATTCTTCTGTCCTTTGGTTTTGGGGAGAAGTTGGTGGCTTTGGTGTTTCAACTTATTTCTACCCCTCAGTTCTCTGTGCTTATCAATGGGTCTCCTTCACCTCTTTTTGACTGCTCCAAAGGGATGCAGCAAGGGGATCCTATTTCTCCTTTTTTGTTTATAATTATGGTGGAGTCTTTAGGTCACCTTATCCAAAGATTTGTTAATTCTAGATGTATGTTTGGATTAGCCCCCTCTTCTACAAATCTTGTTTTCTCTTATCAAAAATTTGTGGATGATTCTTTGTTGCTTGGGTAGGCATCTATAAAGGAAGCTAACGCTATTAAACGGATTTTACATCTTTATGAGGCTGCGTCTAGGCAAAGAGTTAGTTTACAAAAGAGTGTTATTTTCTTCTTCAATACTCCAATCCAAAGATAAATCAAGATTGCTAGAATTTTGCAGTGTCAAATTGGTGATTTTCTTGCCTCTTACTCGAGACTCCCCTTATGTTCCAAAACTTCTGATTCTTTATGGAGGGGGTTGCTTGAAAAATTTAATTCCAAGTTGGTTGGGTGGAAAGGGGCCTTATTGAGCCAAGTGGGTAAAGTTCAGCTGATTAAATCCACCTTACAGAATATTATGGTTTATGCTCTTAGTCTATTTCATATGGCGAGGAAATTTGTGGATCTCTTGGAAGGTATTCAGAAAAAACATCTTTATGGACTGGGGTTGAAGATAAAAAAACGTACTCATTTGGTGGCTTGGGATGATGTCTATCGGCCAAAGAAGGTTGGGGGGCTGGGTATTCGCAAAATTAGACCGTTTAACATTGCCCTTTTGGGGAAACAACTCTGGAATCTTTTGTTAGCTAAAAGTGAGTGGGCGAAAATTGCTTGGAGTAAATACTTACATGGTGTTGATGGGATTATAGAAGTGTTGCCTATGGAGTTTAATCCCTCGAATGGCTTTGTGTTGTGGAACTCTATGCTGAAGACTCGTAGGCTTGTTGCTAAGGGTCTCTCTTGGCAATTGGGGAGTGGGAGGAGTATTTTATTATGGGATGATAATTGGATTGGTAATGGACCCCTTAAGGATCATCCTTGGGCTTATCCTTTTATGGACCTTGGTCTGTGTCTAGTTGGTAGATTTGTTGTTGATTATATTGATGGAGGCAGTTGAAGGAAATTGTATGAGCTGGATCCTAGTCTTGAAGTTATTTATAAGGCTATATCTTGTGTTCACATTCATGTTAGTCCTTCTCTTGATAGGTTTGTTTGGAAGCCATCCTCTGAGGGTAACTTTTCTGTTGCCTTGAATTTCTCTTTGAATGATTCTTTTGCGGGCCCACCTCCCTTTTGGGCTTCTATTTGGTCTTCTAGACTGATTCCTAAGATTAATATTTTCTTCTGGATTTTTTTGTCAAAATAAAATTCTTACTACTGATAATCTAATAAAAAGAGGTTTTGTTATGCCTAATAGATGCTTTCTTTGTGAAGAGGAAGCGGAAAATACTTGTCATTTGCTATTTGGGTGCATATATGTTGGAGTGATATGGAATCATGTTCTTTCGCTCTGGAATCTTAATTGGGTTTTCTTGGCTCTGTTAAGGACTTATGACTCCAGTGGGTGTGCCCTTCAACTAATCCAACCTTGCAGATTTTGTGGTCCCTTTCTCTGCTTCGTTTGACTTGGGGAGTGTGGTTGGAACGTAACAATAAAATCTTCAGAAACTCTGCTCTTCCTGCTTTATCTGTGGCCCATAAGATTTGTAATGGTATTAAGGAGAATTTTCTTTCGGGGATCTCCTTCCATGCTAGTTAGAGGATTGATTTATGCTCCTATGATATCTCAATTGCTCAAAAGTGGAAGCTTCCCTGTGATATAACTTTCCCAATCTCAAAGGGGAAATCTTCAAGAGAGGGTGTTGTTTGGAAGGCGCCACCAGATGGTTGGGTTAAGATCAACTTTGATGGTGCTGCTAAAGGTAATCCGGGACTTGCTGGATGTGGGGGAGTGATTAGAAACTCTAATGGTAGGCTCATCTCTACTGTGGCACTCCCTTTGGGAAACCAGACAAACCACTTTGTGGAGGCGACGACTACCTATCATAGTCTTGCTCTGGCTCAGAGAAGAGGGTATAGAAAGAGTTGGTTGGAAGGTGATTCTCTGAACATTATTAATAATTTGAAGAATTTATCTCCTTCGTCTTGGACAATTGAGGCCTTGATCAAGGATTCCATTAAAATTATTAAATCCTTTGATAATGTTTATATTTCCCATATTTTGAGAGAGGGAAATAAGTTAGATGATTTCTTTGCTAACTTTGGTGTTAGAGATAGTAAGGTATGGGATTTAAATGATCCCTTCCCTTATGAGGCCATGACTATTGTTATAAATGAAAGTTAAATTATTCTTCAAGGTGTGCACGTCCTTGCTCATGTGGTGGCATATCATTAGGAAGGAGGGTATGGTTATGATTTTGAGGAATGGATATCATATGGCACAGAGTTCAAATTCATTATGGTTTGTTTGTCTTGTGGTTTCCTTCGCATGGATTGTGGGTGTTAGCCGCATAAGCTTCTAGAGTCTTCTGTTGGATTTTTTGATTTTGTGTGGTGTCTGCTGCTTCCTTCTGACTTCCCTGTTGAGTTCTTGGTCTCTGTTTTCCATCGTCATGGGTGGGGATAGAAACCGTGCTGAGCCCAAATCCTATGACACAATGAAGCAGAAAAAGGAAGTGTGGGTGATTTTAGAGAAGCGTGGCGTAAATCCCTTCATAGAGAAATTGCATGGAAATAATACTTAGGTTACTACTTTGGTTGAGAAAGGGTGGAAAGGGAGAACCCTGGAGTTGGGTGGAAGGGAAATTGAGGTGGATGAGGAGTTCATAGCCCATATTACTGGCCTTCCAATTAAGGGCATGAAGGTGTACAGGGATAAGAAAGAGTCTCTGGCCGCGATGTCTCTTTTCTTCAAGAAGAATGAAAGTGATGACTTGAAGCCTGTGAAGAGTGGAGGGTATCTTAGGACTTCCTTGAAGGCTCTCTGGCGGGATGTCAAAAAAATCATGAGGTATGTTACCTTGGAAGGAAGGTATACATCCATTAACAACTACCATTTTTTGTTGCTTAATCATTTTAGGCACAAAAAATGGGTGTATTTTCCTTATTATTTGCTGTTGTCGATGGATTGTGGGATTAAGGAGCATAGGAAGAACCCCAAAAACCCTGTCTTGCATGCGAGGTTGATTCTTTTGATATATGAACATGTTAAAGAACATGATGTCCAGAAGACTCTGGTTACTCTGAAACCTAAAGCTAGGGAGGGTTATGATACTGAGTTTGGTGAGGAAAGGGCTTCTAAGAAACCAAGGAAGAGGAGGCTTGTGTTAAATAAATATTCTGAGTCAGACAAGGATGATGTTGATTATGTCCCTAACTCATATGCCTCTTTGGAGGAGGGCCCCATATCCCCTATTCTGGGTAAATCTAGGAAAATGAAATTGATTGAGGAAGTGGGCTATACAACATGCAGTGATGATGTGGAGGTGATTGTTCCTTCAAAGGGGAACAATGACAAAAATGATCTTTATGGGGAAGCTTCCTCTCCTCCCCCAACGTCTAGACTTGTGCAGGATCCTGAGGAGGGAAGTTGGAAGAGAAGGGTTTTGAAGAATGCCCCTTTCTCTGTGGCTGGTGGCTTCCATGGTGAGGATGTTTTGAGCGCTGTCATTGGGCTTCCTAAGCAGAAGGATAGAGTTGTGGGTGGTGATCATGCTATGGGAGCTAACAAAGTGAATGTTGAGAGGATTCAGACGAGGTTGGCTGCTACGGAGCAAATTGTTGATTCCATTTGTAGGATGAAGTCTCCTGTCACTGCTGCTAAAGGTAAGGATGCCTCTGAGGATAAGGTCCATGAGAGTTCTTCTGAAGAGGATGTTGCTATGGGAAATCACATTGAAAAATTTGATAGGGAGGATCTTTTTGATGTGTTGGGTTTGGCCCGTGATAGTGCCAATGTTCTTTTTAAACTTTTTAAATGGTTTTCTCATGAGATTAATAGGACTAATGTTCACATTAGAAGCATTGCTTGCAAGGTTGAGGATCCTACAATCCAAAGCCAAATTGATAATTTAATGGTTGGTCTCAATACTATAGTTAATATTGTGGTGGAGTAAACCGTCAATCTGAAATAGAGTATGGAGGTTAGAATGTTCTCCCTTGAGGAGAAAATTGACAAAATTTGGAATATGGTTATGAAGAGTGGAGAAGATCCTAAAGTCTTGACTAGGTTAGACTCTACGAAGGATTTTCCCCCTAATAAGAGAAAGGAAATTTTGTCTGCTGATGATATGGTTGCTGAGGGTAAGCTGACTGGGGAGGATTATGTTGCTACTAAGGGTGTTGCTAAAGGTTTTGTTTTGAGTTGTGAGGTAAAAACTAGTGGGCCTAGGGTTAGGACTAGAAATAGACTAAAAAATTAGGTTGGGGCCTTAAGTTTGGAGGTTTCTGATATTGGGGTTAAGGGATAGAAGCTTGCTACTAGTGAGATGGAAGCTGTTGAAATTCTGAATAATATGTAGTGGTATGTGTTGGTTTTTGGCTGCTTTTTGGCTGGTGGTTTGTTGTCATTGGGTTGATGGTTGTTTCTTGATGTTTCCTTTTTGAGTAAACTATTCCTTTTTGTAAAGGGTTTCAGGTCCCTTCGAAACCCATTTTT